>CM050203.1:1340000-1345000 GCA_027475355.1 Coilia nasus
ACAGACCCCCTTCACTGCTGATTAAGAACAGACACCCTTCACTGCTGATTGGGAACAGACCCCCTTCACTGCTGATTAAGAACAGACACCCTTCACTGCTGATTAAGAACAGACACCCTTCACTGCTGATTGGGAACAGACCCCCTTCACTGCTGATTAAGAACAGACACCCTTCACTGCTGATTAAGAACAGACCCCCTTCACTGCTGATGAGGTGAACATGCAAGAGGAAAGCTGGTGCTGTCCACCACTGCCAATTATGGAGAGTAGCAAAGAGAACCATAGCATACAGATCAATATATTATATTTATTATATTTATATTATATTTAATATTACATCGTAGTTATACATTTAGCATTTTATAGACCTTAACTGTAGAGTGATAGAGCCACTGGTGATAGAGTGATAGAGACACTGGTGATAGAGTGATAGAGCCACTGGTGATAGAGTGATAGAGCCACTTGTAATGCCCTGTACCAAGCAGATGTTATTGTGAACCTGCTCAATAACAGTAAAGATTGTCTGTCTGTCTGTCTGTCTGTCTGTCTGTCTGTCTGTCTGTCTGTCTGTCTGTCTGTCTGTCTATCTATCTATCTATCTATCTATCTATCTATCTATCTATCTATCTATCTATCTACCATCTGCCTGCTCAGCACTGTTTATGTATGTTTGTATAGTGCATGTGACAGCAGCTTTAGGGAGTTTTCCTGTTTGGCTACGAGCCACTCTAATCTACCGAAATGGGTGTCAGTGTCACTGTTGTCATCCTGTCAGTGTTAGGACATCCCTGGAGTCTCCCAGCAACACCGTTTGTGTCGCTCCAGAGTCGCATTTGAGTCAGTTAATGCATTTAAGGCAGAGGGGCATTTAAGGCAATTACTGTAAGGCAGAGGGGCATTTAAGGCATTTACTGTAAGGCAGAGTGGCATTTAAGGCATTTAAAGCAGAGGGGCATTTAAGACCACAAAGCTTGTAGTGACAATGCCACATCCCATTCACCATGAAACTCCTGTAGGCAACAGCTGGACGTCATTAAGCACGGCTGCACTGATGATGATACCCCTCCGCACCTGACTGACAGATGGCCACAGAGGGGATAAGGTCATGGTAGGAGCGCCATTTTACTGCCCACAGCAACATTAAAGCAGGATACCCTCATACACACTCATACAGACCTACAGACGCCATACACACCGCACCTGACTGACAGGTGGCCATAATGTAGGTGGGATAAGGTCATGGTAGGAGCGCCATTTTACTCCCCACAGCAACACTCAGGCAGGATACCCTCATACACACTCATACAGACCTCATACACAGAGGCCGTACACACTTCATACACAGAGGCCATACACACTTCATACACAGAGGCCATACACACCGCGCCTGACTGACAGGTGGCTACACGTGGGATAAGGTCATGGTAGGAGCGTTGCTCCCCACAGCAACACTCAGGCAGGATACGAGAGCTGGCAAGCGTGCTGCTGGCCCTTGTGATTCCCATTCAGCTGGCAGATCCACATGAGGGCCAAAGGCCTGATAGAGGAGCGGACTCACACCAAGACAAAGGCAAACAGTAGCACTGATAGAGGAGCGGACTCACACCAAGACAAAGGCAAACAGTAGCACTGATAGAGGAGCGGACTCGCACCAAGACAAAGGCAAACAGTAGCACTGATAGAGGAGCGGACTCACACCAAGACAAAGGCAAACAGTAGCACTGATAGAGGAGCTGACTCGCACCAAGACAAAGGCAAACAGTAGCGCCCTCACCACAGCACCAGAGCACCAGCAGAGCGTTCACTGGCCACCACAGCACAGTTTGGGAGGTGTAGCCCTTTAGCACTCAACGTATCACCAGCACAGCGACTCGCCTACAACATTACAACATTACAACGACATTACAGAAAGTCTTTAGTAACACATTACAACTTCATTGCCATTCTGGTAACAGCAAAGTTATAATAGGGGCTGCCTCTTAAAGGGTTAACACTAGTGGTGGGCATAGATTATTTTTTTAAATCTAGATTAATCTCGCTGTAATCATAAAATTAATGTAGATTAATCTAGATTAAAATGGCTCATTGGAATTCTGCCGAAGGCATCCGCGCTAAAATATATAGGTAAGTATGCATCTGCGCTAAAATATCAAGGTGAAAGCAGAGAGTGTTGAGGGAGGGAGAGTCGCCAACAGCTGTTTGCTTCCGTGTTCTATTTTCGCAAGGGGGAGGGAGGAAATACCCCTTTATGCAGCGCAGAGCAGATTCTAGGTTCGTTTTAATTGAAATGAATAGGACACATGTGGAACTAATTAATTGGTCATTAAGTTTTTCTGGAGTTGTTAGGGGTTTTTTGGAATCATGTGTCACAATCCGCAACTATTTGTAATAATTTCAAGCCTAATAGTGTAAGTTGTTACTGTTTGGATTTTGAGAAAATTAGCTTTATTTAAGGTCAGGCAGCAACCACTTACTATGTGGTTGTTAGCGCGCTAATGCTAGCGAACTACGCTAACGTAATGTTTTAAATTGAAAGCTGTCACTTTACTCACTAACACCCACCTAGATACTGTTACTGGTTATAGTGTAAGCAGACAAAGTAATATAAAGTTATAGGGTTACAGCAATGTATTAAATTCAAGGTGAGTCCAATCGCTGTTAGCGTTTAGCACATGGTGTTGTCATAGTTACTACCATTCACTTGAATGAGCTAGAGCTAGTTCGTTAGCTTGCTAGCTCGCTTTACATACACACTAAATTATTTTCTAAGAGTTCGAAATAGGAATTTGTTGGCATTTTGGTCCCATAGTAACGTATTATGTTGGCTTATCTTTAGAATCTAAGATCTTTGGTGAAAGCCATCATAGTTTGTGTAGTATAGACCCAGCTCCCAACCCAACTTTGAGAATAGATTAACGCAGCACGTTAACGCCGATAACGGCCCACCTATAGTTAACACACTGTGAAAGCTCAAAACTAACTACAGCCAACAGCAGGAATGAGATCAGTAAAAACTGCATTGCTCAGTTACACCACAGATTTGAACTATATAATAATAATTCATATTAAATATAATGACAGAATAATTCATGGGCTTGGTTCAGACATGTGCACTGGCCCCAGATGCCCTCATGGTTTGCCTCTCTAGTTTGCTTAACTTGTACAATTACTAATTGTGTGGCAATCAAACACACTCATAAAGCACTTTAAGCCGCCCTTGCTTGCAGGTCAAATCCTGTGTAAATAAAATTAGATAGGTTGATTAATCACTGTGTGTGTAATGTGTGTAGTGTGTAACGAGGGCTGTGTGTAAGTGTGTAGTGTGCAATGAGGAGTGTGTGTAATGTGTGTAGTGTGTAACGAGGGCT
Source organism: Coilia nasus (assembly GCA_027475355.1). Lineage (NCBI taxonomy): Eukaryota > Metazoa > Chordata > Actinopteri > Clupeiformes > Engraulidae > Coilia > Coilia nasus. The sequence goes on from CM050203.1 coordinate 1,343,369, forward strand.
GTGTGTAATGTGTGTAGTGTGCAATGAGGAGTGTGTGTAATGTGTGTAGTGTGTAACGAGGGCTGTGTGTAATGTGTGTAGTGTGTAAAGAGGAGTGTGTGTAATGTGTGTAGTGTGTAACGAGGGCTGTGTGTAATGTGTGTAGTGTGCAATGAGGAGTGTGTGTAATGTGTGTAGTGTGTAACGAGGGCTGTGTGTAATGTGTGTAGTGTGTAACGAGGGCTGTGTGTAATGTGTGTAGTGTGTAACGAGGAGTGTGTGTAATGTGTGTAGTGTGCAATAAGGAGTGTGTGTAATGTGTGTAGTGTGTAACGAGGGCATAGACACAGGGCAAAAAGCAGCTATGTGCCTCTGGTCCAGGTAATAAACTGGGCATCTTTAACAGGACATACACACTTCATACACCAGAGGTCATACACACCTCATACACACACACCTCATACACACATACACACCTCATACACACATACACACCTCATACACACATACACACCTCATACACACAGTGAAAACGGCCCTAATGGGGACTCCCATTCACGTCCCCGGTTTGGGGCCAGTGAATAGAGCCTGGATTAGTGGCCAATTAGTGTCCGCTGTGCCTTTCATCAGGCCAGTGCTCGCTCACAAAGGCCTCTGAACAACATGGCCGTGGCCCATACACACAGCAAAGGCCTCTGAACAATACGGCCGTGGCCCATTTAGTCTCCGAGCACACATTACATCATCTCTGATTCTTTATCCTGTAACCAGCTATACACGGCACACCAGCAGGGCTTCCCTTACGCACACACGATGCGTACGCACAATGGGGCATTCAGCACAGTGTTTGTAGTACATTACACATACATTGTTATACTATTGTGAATAATGTCCATGTAAGGTGAGTCAGGAGTACAGTGAAGTTGCTTCCATGCCCATTTCTCACCGATGGAATCATACATATCCTCTTCCCCATATCCATAAATGTGTTCACATATTTAACAACATGAATGCCTGTGCTATATTTATTCCTGATCTCTATCAGTTATTGTGCACTGTCCATGATAAGTGCTGGTCTTTTATACACCCCGTACATGGGACATGGTGTGTGTAGGATGTTAAAGTATGGTATCGTTCTGTCGTGCTCACTGATAGCATCCATATGCACGCCCCTACAGCCATACATGCCATCCCATAATTAACAACACGAGTGCCTGTCACACATTCACCATGAAGCAGCACATGAAATAACATGTAGAAATCTGTATGCGTAAATGCCAACTGCGCCCAGGAGACTGGAAACACACATAGCTAAGGAGACTGGAAACACACACACACACACACACATAGCTAAGGAGACTGGAAACACACATAAGGAGACTGGCAACACACATAGCTAAGGAGACTGGAAACACACATAGCTAAGGAGACTGGAAACGCACATAGCTAAGGAGACTGGAAACGCACATAGCTAAGGAGACTGGAAACACACGGGGCTAAGTTAACAAACAGCTGACCCTCTCACGCTTTACAGTCTCAACATTTGTCAGCCAAATGCAGCCGCTGTATTTGCACAGGGAGGTCGTCTGGCTGGGGTGGCTGTTTGCATGGGTCTTACCTTAAACCGCCGAGGTGCGCTGCTGAGTGTGTGTC
>CM050203.1:1355000-1360000 GCA_027475355.1 Coilia nasus
AGCGAGAGGCTTGCAGTCAGTGACCTGCGTTTTAAACCAGGACTGCATGGGCACCTGGGGACAGGTAGCAAGAGGCTTGCAGTCAGTGACCTGCGTTTTAAACCAGGACTGCATGGGCACCTGGGGACAGGTAGCAAGAGGCTTCAGTCAGTGCACTGCCACCTGGGGACAGGTAGCGAGAGGCTTCAGTCAGTGACCTGCGTTTTAAACCAGGACTGCATGGGCACCTGGGAACAGGTAGCGAGAGGCTGCAGTCAGTGACCTGCATGGGCACCTGGGTACAGGTAGCGAGAGGCTGCAGTCAGTGACCTGCACTTTAAGACCGCCTGGCTCACAACATAAGACTCGTGTGTGTGTGTGTGTGTGTGTGTTTCTCACTGTTTCTAAATTTCTAAAGTACAAAACTGTCCTGAATTGACACCGCCTGCTTTGTTGTGGTGATGAGGTGTCCCAGTCATAACTGAATGTCTAATAAGTATGCACAACGAACTGGCGGACACCTAAGGCGGAATGTTCCGAGGATGAAAGCTGTAAAGAATGTTGGGATCCATAAAATACAATGGGGAATTTTCGAATCTTACAGGTGTGTGTGTACGTATGCATGTGCGTGATTGTGTGTTTGTGTGTGTGTGTGTGTGTACGAGAGAGCAACGCAGAGACACTGTGAGAAACGTCTGCTAGTGCACGCCTACACTCTCTTACATCAGCACAGCAGCAACTCCAGCGACGGCCTGGCGGAATAAAACATGCATGAGTAGGCCAATCAGCACACCTCACCAGACACAGCGCAGGCTTGCAGACGAACCCCTCTCGTCACACACACACACACACACACACACACACACACACACAAACACAGAAGAGAGGAACGCCTCACACAAACACCCTCCCACACACACACACACACACACACACACATACACACATACACACACACAGAAGAGAGGGAAGCCTCACACAAACACCCTCCCACACACACACACACACACAGAAGAGAGGGAAGCCTCACACAAACACCCTCCCAGACACACACACACAGACAAACACAGAAGAGAGGAAAGCCTGACACAAACACCCTCCCACACACACACACACACACAGACAAACACAGAAGAGAGGAAAGCCTGACACAAACCCCCCCCCCCCCCCCCCCCACACACACACAGAAGAGAGGGAAGCCTCACACAAACACCCTCCCACACACACACACACACACACACACACAGAAGACAGAGCATCCTCACACAAACACCCTCCCACGCATCCCCACCCACACACACATCACAGGATTCCACAGAGCATCGGGAACACACTGCCTACACCTGATCGAGTCCATCCATCCTTCCCTCCAACCCATCTATCCCTCCATCCATCTATCATCCATCCTTCCCTCCGATCCATCCACCCTTCCATCCATCCATCAATCCATCCACCCCTCCATCCATCCATCCATCCATCCATCCATCCATCCATCCCTCCATCCCTCCAATCTATCTATCTATCCATCCATCCATCCACACCCCTTAATTCTATCCATCCATCAATCCATCTCTCCATCTCTCCATCCCTTCATCTACCCCTCCACTAAGTGCACTGAGGTGTGTGGCAGTCTTACAGCGTTCTCGGGGTGGAAGATGTAGGAGGCGGGGGAGTTGTCTACGATGATGACTTTGCTGAGCTCGCGGCCCAGCCGGCTGAGGTCTTTGACGTAGTTCCCTCGATGGAACACGCAGGATTCCCTGAAGAGGCGCGCTCGGAACACGCCCCACTGGTCCAGCAGGTCTGCCACGGGGTCTGCGTACTGCAACCCAGGAAGGAGGGAGAACCGCCGGTCAACACCATAGAGCTGAATAGAATACTAGAGTGGACACAGGCGCACTGCTCATGAAAATCTTACATTTACATTACATTTACATATATACGCGCAGTCCACTGATACCAAAGACTGCAATGGTTATACAGGGTGGAACGCAAACTGTAGTGCTCAGCGAAGTACGTTAAAATCCACTTTATTCGTCATTAACGTTGTAATTATCGTTTTCTTTGATACGATTTACGTACATATAGAGTCAGGCATTTCAAATATCATCATTGTATAGTGTGTCAGTGGATATTTTCACAGAACAAAGCCGTTTTTGACAGAGGTGGGTCCATTCTACGCTTATTTACATTGAGTGCCTAGCACACGCAAGATGGCGGCCGCGTCGGACGTTTTCCCGTGTGGTCAGCCAATGCCGTGTCCACTCTAGTATTCTATTCAGCTCTATGGTCAACACACCCTGCTCCAACACACTTCACTGGAATGTCTGACGTCAGAGTTCATTTCTGCCCTTACGAGTCTTTTGCTCAAGGAAGATATGGGAATTTCTATGCATGTATGCACAATATGTATCTCCCAGGAAGTACTGAACATGATCATAATTAAAAAACATTGCTCATGTCATACCTTTACCCAACCTTTACGCCTCCACATGTCCCATCCCCCAAGTGTCCTTCACTCACATAAGCAGCTACGCAGCCTTCAGATGGGGCCTTACCTTGGCTAAGCTGGCTGTGAAGAGCCCATGTCCCATTCCCTAAGTGTCCTTTACTCACATAAGCAGCTACACAGCCTTCAGATGGGGCCTTACCTTGGCTAAGCTGGCTATGAGCCCATATCCCATTCCCTAAGTGTCCTTAATCACATAAGCAGCTACGCAGCCTTCAGATGGGGCCTTACCTTGGCTAAGCTGGCTGTGAAGAGCACACATTCAAACAGTTCGCCCATCTTCTGCAGAAACTCATCCACATGTGGTCTCTTAAGGACGTACACCTGCAATCACATAACCTGCGTCAGAGTGGTAGAGAAGGAACAAAGACACACACACACACACCTTTTGGTACACTTTTAATGTGTGTAAAGCTACAGTAACATTAATTCAATTGATTCTACCTTTGTAAGGACTTACAATACTGAGGACCCTTTTGTTGGGCCCTGAAATTACATCAATGATGGTTTAGCCACTTCATTTGAAGAAATAAGTTTGGGGTACACACGTATATGCTGTTTACACACCTCTTTAAATGACAAAACACTGTTTACTTGCCTCTTTAAATGACACATTCAACAGTGTTTATCCACCATTTTGTGATCTCTGATGCTAAATAGTTCACCCACCTTTCTGTTTACGACTGCACCACTGGCGGCAAAACAACAAACGAAACGAAGACGAAAGGCACCTCTAGTGTTTCAACCCTTCTGAGTTCAAAACTTCACTAAACAACTCTGTGAGTGTCAATGTGTGCGTGGTCTCCGCTTTGTGCCGGCTATCTGCGCACACCCAGAGCAAGTAACCAAGAACAGGCCGGGGGCTTTGTTTACAGCCTATCCTGGATTACTTGAACCAGGGGAGAGCAATCAGCGTGGTCACGAACATCATCTCCTCAATTTACACTCACACAGAAGACATTTAAACACACGAGTACAGAGACGCACACACAGCTTCAAACAAACCTGCTTACACACTTTCATGCATATAGACACACAAAGGCACACACACACACACACAAACAAAGCAGTTTGCTGGGACTCTGGAGACCCATTCATATGCATTCGGTGTCTTGACATTTGATTAGGTGGTGACAGTGTCGAGTCACCTTGTTCAAGGGCAAACTGCTGTTTCTGCATCTCATACACACACACACACACACACACACACACACACACATGTACGTGCACAGACACACACACACACACACAGATAAAGCAGATCACAGCCTCAATGACTCCGCCTGAGTCTCGGGGGCCCTACCACCAATGCCTAGCCGGCAGATAAGAGGAAAGACAGAAATGATAAAAGGAAACGGGAGGGCGGAATAAATCACAGCCATGAAAAAAACAAAAAAACAATAACAATCTTACAACACTGAAAGGCAAACAGAGGTTTGGAGTTTGCAGCAGAGGTTCTGATTTCTTCTTCTTCAAAAAACAAAAGAACGCAGGCGTGTGCTCCGCACGGGCTGGTAATGATGCAAACAGGCCTCTGGAGTCTTTGTCTCCTATTTTATTATTTTGTGTAGTGGCCTGTGTGGATTGGCTAGTTACCGCTGCACCTGTGTGGATTGTCTAGTTACCGCTGCACCTGTGTGGATTGGCTAGTTACCGCTGCGCCTGAGAGTGCCGTTATGTGAGGGGAGCAGGCCGATCCGCTGAGCGCATTAAGAGCACACGGACAGACAGAGGAGCCTTGAATGGGAGAACTGGACACGACACACACACACAGGCACACATACACACACACAGACAGAGGAGCCTTGAATTGGAGAACTGGACACGACACACACACACAGGCACACATACACACACACAGACAGAGGAGCCTTGAATGGGAGAACTGGACACGAGCGCGAGGCCGCCTGCAGGAGGAGGCTGACCCAGGTGCGCTTACCTGATGAACCGTCCCGTCGATCTCCACCGGAACGATGAAATCTGCATTGCTGATTGGCTGAGAGGAGAAGAGAACACAAGGACAGGAAGCCGTCACTCTGGAGCTCCAAACACACTGCCGTCATGCTGCCTTAGGACATATAAAACACACACACACACACACACACACACACACACACACACACACACACACACACACACACACACACACACACACACACACACACACAGGCTCCAAACACACTGCCGTCATGCTGCCTTAGGACATATAAAACAACACACACACACACACACACACACACACACACACACACACACACACACACACACACACACAGGCTCCAAACACACTGCCGTCATGCTGCCTTAGGACATATAAAACAACACACACACACACACACACACACACACACACACACACACACACACACACACACAGGCTCCAAACACACTGCCGTCATGCTGCCTTAGGACATATAAAACAACACACACACACACACACACACACACACACACACACACACACACACACACACACACACACACACAGGCTCCAAACACACTGCCGTCATGC
>CM050203.1:1367500-1382500 GCA_027475355.1 Coilia nasus
ACATCTCTAAGCATCCCTAAGCATCCCTCAGCATCCCTCGGCATCCCTAAACATCCCTAAGCATCCATAAGCATACCTATGCATACCTAAACATACCTAAGCATACCCAAGCATACTTAAGCATACATAACCATCCCTAAGCATCACTAAGAATACCTAAGCATACCTGAGCATCCTTAAGCATACCTGAGCATCCCTAAGCATACCTGAGCATACCTAAGCATCCCTAAACATACCTAAGCATCCATAAGCATCACTAAGAATACTTAAGCATCACTAAGAATACCTAAACATCCCTAAATATCCCTAAGCATCCCTAAGCATCCCTAAGCATCCCTAAGCATACCTGAGCATCCCTAAGCATCCCTAAGCATCCCTAAGCATCTGTATCATATCCACAAGGAGCATAAACACAACATGCTGCCGGCCTGAAGAGTCAGCTTGACCTTGACGTTTGCATGGGATGGGAGCGGAGTAGGACACAACCATGACCATCACCATGGCGGCATGTCCTTGTAATCATCTGTGACTCGACTCGAGTGCCTGTCGATAGCTAACCCCTGCACTGTGCTGGTAGCTAGGGACTCTGGGATGGGGGGGTGCTGGTAGCTAGGGACTCTGGGATGGGGGGACACTGGTAGCTAGGGACTCTGGGATTGGGGGGGTGCTGGTAGCTAGGCACTCTGGGATGGGGGGGCACTGGTAGTTAGGGACTCTGGGATGGGGGGGGTGCTGGTAGCTAGGGACTCTGGGATTGGGGGGGTGCTGGTAGCTAGGCACTCTGGGATGGGGGGACACTGGTAGCTAGGGACTCTGGGATGGTGGGGTGCTGGTAGCTAGGGACTCTGGGATGGGAGGCTCTGGGCTGGTAGATAGGAGACACTATGCGATGTGTGGGGTTAGGGTGACAGGCCACTAGAGACCCCTGCTGGAGGCCCTGGGGACTGATAAGAGCTCGCCGACACTGGACCATGATAATCACATCAAGCTGCCATACGCCTCGCTAGACCACAAACACACACACACACACACACACACACACACAGTAAACCTGCCACACGCTAGACTGGAATGAGCAGAGGGAAGCAATTCGCTGCTTTATGGACTTGTATCACATTTCATCGGCAACTCAGGCTTCCATCTGGTGCCAGGGCCAAGTTTTCCACAATACCGCTCTGCACGAGGACACACACAAACACACACGCACACAGCACAAGGGCACGGAATTCAATTAAGTACGTCAAGCATGAAAACCAGAAAAGGCATCAAGTTTAAATGTGCCAGACTCAAGTAAGGACGAGCTGGCAAGAAGTGCTTTTTACTGGCTTTCCTCTCCTGCCGTCTCAGTCAGAGAGCAGAAGAAGCAGGAGCGTTGCCCTTGGAAAAGAAGCAGGAGCGTTGCCCTTGGAAAAGAAGCAGGAGCGTTGCCCTTGGAAACAAACTGCGGCACAGAAAATGCTACAGATTGAATAGATTCTGATGTTCAGGAAGAAAAGTATTTTTTGTTTTCAGAAAAAAGGCATGATATAACTTCTACAGATATTCTGTGTTTCAGAATGGCATTATGAAGTCTTGGGGTGGAACAGGATCACAGCACACACATAAAGGAGTAAACAAAAACAAAAACAATGCACAAACAAACAAACAAACAAACAAATCAGCCAGGCTTCTGTGTGGGCACAGGCATGCACACAGTCAGCTACAGAGTATAGTGTAGTACATTAGAGTGTAGTATAGTGTAGTGTAGTGTAGTATAGTGTAGTGTAGTGTAGGATAGTATAGTGTAGTACATTAGAGTGTAGTGTAGTGTAGTATAGTGTAGTGTAGTGTAGTACATTAGAGTGTAGTATAGTGTAGTGTAGTGTAGTATAGTATAGTGTAGTGTAGTATAGTGTAGTGTAGTACATTAGAGTGTAGTATAGTGTAGTATAGTGTAGTGTAGTGTAGTATAGTATAGTGTAGTGTAGTATAGTATAGTATAGTGTAGTATAGTGTAGTATATTGTAGTGTAGTATAGTATAGTGTAGTATAGTGTAGTATATTGTAGTGTAGTATAGTGTAGTGTAGTATAGTGTAGTATAGTGTAGTGTAGTATAGTGTAGTGTAGTGTAGTGTAGTATAGTATAGTGTAGTATAGTATAGTGTAGTATAGTATAGTGTAGTGTAGTGTAGTGTAGTATAGTATAGTGTAGTATAGTATAGTGTAGTATAGTATAGTATAGTGTAGTGTAGTGTAGTATAGTATAGTGTAGTGTAGTATAGTATAGTGTAGTGTAGTGTAGTGTGGTGTAGTGTAGTATAGTATAGTGTAGTATAGTATAGTGTAGTGTAGTGTAGTATAGTGTAGTGTAGTATAGTGTAGTATAGTGTAGTGTAGTGTAGTGTAGTGTAGTATAGTATAGTATAGTGTAGTATAGTATAGTGTAGTATAGTGTAGTGTTGTATAGTATAGTGAAGACATCAGGCAAGTGTACATTACACAGGCATGCACATACAATAGTATAGTACATTAAAGTATAGTATAGTGTACTATAATATAGTATAGTGTAGTATAGTGTAGTATAGTGTACTGTAGTATAGTGTAGTATAGTACAGTGTAATGTAGTATAGTGTAGTGTAGTATAGTGTAGTGTAGTACATTAGAGTGTAGTATAGTGTAGTATAGTGTAGTATAGTGTAGTGTAGTATAGTATAGTATAGTGTAGTGTAGTATAGTGTAGTATAGTGTAGTATAGTATAGTATAGTGTAGTGTAGTGTAGTATAGTATAGTATAGTGTAGTATAGTGTAGTGTAGTGTGGTGTAGTGTAGTATAGTATAGTGTAGTATAGTATAGTGTAGTGTAGTATAGTGTAGTATAGTGTAGTGTAGTGTAGTATAGTATAGTGTAGTATAGTATAGTGTAGTATAGTGTAGTGTAGTATAGTATAGTGAAGACATCAGGCAAGTGTACATTACACAGGCATGCACATACAATAGTATAGTACATTAAAGTATAGTATAGTGTACTATAATATAGTATAGTGTAGTATAGTGTAGTATAGTGTAGTGTAGTATAGTGTAGTATAGTACAGTGTAATGTAGTATAGTGTAGTGTAGTATAGTGTAGTGTAGTACATTAGAGTGTAGTATAGTGTAGTATAGTGTAGTATAGTGTAGTGTAGTATAGTATAGTATAGTATAGTGAAGACATCAGGCAAGTGTACATTACACAGGCATGCACATACAATAGTATAGTACATTAAAGTATAGTATAGTGTACTATAATATAGTATAGTGTAGTATAGTGTAGTATAGTGTAGTGTAGTATAGTGTAGTATAGTACAGTGTAATGTAGTATAGTGTAGTGTAGTATAGTGTAGTATAGTATAGTGTAGTGTAGTATAGTGTAGTGTAGTGTAGTATAGTGTAGTGTAGTATAGTATAGTGTAGTGTAGTATAGTGTAGTGTAGTATAGTATAGTGTAGTATAGTGTAGTATAGTGTAGTGTAGTATAGTGTAGTGTAGTATAGTGTAGTGTACTATAATATAGTATAGTGTAGTATAGTGTAGTGTAGTATAGTATAGTATAGTACAGTGTAATGTAGTATAGTGTAGTGTAGTATAGTATAGTGTAGTATAGTGTAGTATAGTGTAGTGTAGTGTAGTATAGTGTAGTGTAGTGTAGTATAGTGTAGTGTAGTATAGTGTAGTGTAGTGTAGTATAGTGTAGTATAGTATAGTGTAGTGTAGTATAGTGTAGTATAGTATAGTGTAGTATAGTGTAGTATAGTGTAGTGTAGTATAGTGTAGTGTAGTATAGTGTAGTATAGTGTAGTGTAGTATAGTGTAGTGTAGTATAGTAAAGTATAGTAAAGTATTGTAAAGTATAGTAAAGTATTGTAAAGTATTGTAAAGTATAGTAAAGTATTGTAAAGTATAGTAAAGTATTGTAAAGTATAGTGAACACAAGGTAAAGATAAAAAGTGCAGTACATACACTGGGGATGGGGATAACCTGGACCTGGTCACACTATGGAGGGAGCAGGATGGACCGAGGCAGAGAAAGAGACAGGAAGAGAGAGAGACACAAAGAGAGAGACAGAAAGAGTGAGAGAAAGAGAGACAGAAAGAGTGAGAGAAAGTGACAGAAAGACAGAGAGAGAAAGAGAGACAGAAAGAGAGAGGTACAAACAGAGAGAAGAAACAAGACAAGGGAGGTCAACACAAAAAACATAACTATAACTATAAATCACTGCAATGCAGTGCATACAATACACAGTTCACTAATATACACTCCTGGCTGACAAATGAACACCAAAAGCAACATATTAACTAAGGACACAAATAAACACAATACACTAATTCATTCAGAGCAGAAAGAAAAACAAATTCAACATCCAGAGTGGAAAACAGCACAGACACACAGACACACAGACACACTCACGTACACACACACACTCACGTACACACACACACACACACGTACACACCACACACACAGACACACACACACACACACACACACACACACACACACACACACACACACACACACACACACACGTACACACCACACACACACACACACACACGTACACACCACACACACACACACACACACACACACACACACACACACACACACACACACATACACACACACACACACACACACACACACACACAAAACTGTCCTCACTCTCCCTTAGCTGGTTCAGCAAGTTCCTTTAAACAGACACACACACAGACACACACTCTCTTTCCCACACACTAACACACACGCACACACACACACTCTCTTTCCCACACACTAACACACATCACCTTCACCTAACCCCCCCCCGCTGCAGAGTGGCTGTAACAGGTCAGTGGCGACCGCACGTGCCTGTCAAATGGACAGACATTCCACGGTGGCGTAGCTGTCAGATGGACAGACATTCCACGGTGGCGTGCGAGCCGCTGGCATGCAAACATTAGCACTGAGGAGCGGCGGGGGCCGGGGCCGATTATAGCAGCGAACCTGGCCCTGGCACTGCCAGCCTGTGTGTGGAACCTGCCCTGGCACTGCCAGCCTGTGTGTGGAACCTGCCCTGGCACTGCCAGCCTGTGTGTGGAACCTGCCCTGGTACCGCCAGCCTGTGTTTAGAACCTGTCCTGGCACTGCCAGCCTGTGTGTGGAACCTGCCCTGGCACTGCCAGCCTGTGTGTGGAACCTGCCCTGGTACCGCCAGCCTGTGTTTAGAACCTGTCCTGGCAGTGCCAGCCTGTGTGTGGAACCTGCCCTGGCACCGCGGGCGTGTGTGTGGAACCTGCCTTAGCAGCCAGCCTGTGTGTGGAACCTGCCCTGCCAGCGTGTGTGTGGAACCTGCCCTGCCAGCGTGTGTGTGGAACCTGCCCTGGCACTGCCAGCCTGTGTGTGGAACCTGCCCTGGCAGCCAGCGTGTGTGTGGAACCTGCCCTGGCACTCAGCGTGTGTTTGTGGAAGATTTCTGCCGCGCCTGCGAACAGAGAGGAGCAAAGTGGAGCATGGAACACGGAGCATGGAACACAAAACACGCAGCATGGACCACGAAGCACGGAACACGAAGCACGGAACACGGAACACGGAATACGGAGCATGGAGAGAGGAATGAGTGAGAGGAGAGGAGAGGAGAGGAGAGGAGAGGAGAGGAGAGGAGAGAGGGGAGAGAGGAATGGGACAGAGGGGCAAGAAGGGGGGAAGAGAGAGGGCAGAAGGGGGAGGAGAGGGGGGCTGGGGGTAGTTCGTGGAGGAGGCTGGGGGGGTGTGTGTGCAGCTGAGTAATCCATCATGTGTATGACTGCTGGTGTGTGTGTGAGATTGTGTGTGTACAGTGTGTTTAAGTTCACGTTCATGTTTGCAAGAACCGTGTGTGTGTGCGTGTGTACATGTAAGGGAGTTTGAGTTAGTATGCCTATGTTTGCGCCTGTGTGTGTGTGTGTGTGTGTGTGTGTGTGTGTGTGTGTGTGTGTGTGTGTGTGTGCGCGTGTGTGTGTTTGTGTGTGTGTGTGTGTTTGTGTGTGCGTGTGTACATGTAAGGGAGTTTGAGTTAGTATTCCTATGTTTGCGCCTGTGTGTGTGTGTGTGTGTGTGTTTGTGTGTGTGTGTGTGTGTGTGTGTACACATGTAAGGGAGTATGAGTTAGTATGCCTATGTTTGCGCCTGTGTGTGTGTGTGTACATGTAAGGGAGTATGAGTTAGTATGCCTATGTTTGCGCCTGCGCCTGCTCCTGTGTGTGTGTGTGTGTGTGTGTGTGTGGGCGGATATTGAAAAATGTGTGTAGAGAAGCGTGCCCATCATTTCTAGAACTGGATGGTAAACAGCCTCCCGAGTTCAACGGGTTTGGAACAGCTGGAAAAATTTGTGGTGCTGACGGAGAGCGCGTGTGTGTGTGCGTGTGTGAGCGTGTGTGCGCATGAGGGCGAGAGAGAGCGAGCAGGCCTGCATTTCAGAGCAGCACACAAACAAGAAGAAAAACAGCTCTTCGACCCTGAGCACACACACACAGACAAACCCTGAGCTCAGACACACAGACAAACCCTGAGCTCAGACACACAGACAAACCCTGAGCTCAGACACACAGACAAACCCTGAGCTCAGACACACAGACAACCCTGAGCTCAGACACACACAAAACCCTGAGCACACACATACAGGCTGCGTTTGAGCCCAAAGACACGATGATGCTGTTATAAAAACATAGCTAGCATGTTATAAAAAGCCGTTATAAAAACATAGCTAGCGTGTTATAAAAAGCCGTTATAAAAACATAGCTAGCGTGTTATAAAAAGCTGTTATAAAAACATAGCTAGCATGTTGTAAAAAGCCGTTATAAAAACATAGCTAGCGTGTTATAAAAAGCCGTTATAAAAACATAGCTAGCATGTTATAAAAAGCCGTTATAAAAACATAGCTAGCATGTTGTAAAAAGCCGTTATAAAAACATAGCTAGCATGTTATAAAAAGCCGTTATAAAAACATAGCTAGCATGTTATAAAAAGCCGTTATAAAAACATAGCTAGCGTGTTGTAAAAAGCCATTATAAAAACATGGGCACAGCACCGCAGAATGTCTGTCAAGCATGACACAGCTGCACTACAACATTCCAGATCCCAGACCCCTGAGAGCCACACATCCATCCACACAGCCATCCATCCATTTATCCATCTACTTGTTTATTCATCCATCCATCCATCCATCCAAATATCCAGCCATCCATCCATTCATCCATCCATCCCCTTATAGATCTATGGTCATCAACCAATTACCCTGATCCCCTCATACTGCCGTAGTTTAACCTATTGATCAATCCATCTATTTGCCTGTTAATCTACCTGTCCAGACCACACACACACACTACAGTCCAGACCACACCCACACTACAGTCCATACCACACACACACACTACAGTCCAGACCACACCCACACTACAGTCCATACCACACACAAACTACAGTCCATACCACACTACAGTCCAGACCACACTACAGTCCAGACCACACCCACACTACAGTCCATACCACACACACAATACGGTCCAGACCACACACACTACAGTCCAGACCACACACTACAGTCCATACCACACTACAGTCCAGACCACACTACAGTCCAGACCACACTACAGACCACACACACACTACAGTCCATACCACACTACAGTCCAGACCACACTACAGTCCATACCACACTACAGTCCAGACCACACTACAGTCCAGACCACCCACAAACTACAGTCCAGACCACACCCACACTACAGTCCAGACCACACACACACTACAGTCCATACCACACTACAGCCCATACCACACACACACAGTAGATGGTGTCTTCTGCATTTGACCCTTCTGGGGGATGGGCGGTAGTAAACACACACCTTGGAGTGAGCTGGCCCAAAAACTAACACACACACCCACACTCAGAGTAGGGCTGGGCGATATGGACCTAAACTAATATCACAATATTTCTGGGCTGACTGGTGATATACGATACATATCGATATTTCAAAAACAGGATGAGCTTAACACTTAACAAGTGTTTCATGTTAAGTTAAGACTGCTCTAAAAGAGCTGTGCAAATGAAAAAGTAAACAGTAACATACACAGGGGTACAGCTGAGTGATCCGAGAAAGCTCCGGCTGTCTGAACAGTGTGAACACATTAGGATAAGTGGTTTTGATAAAGTGGTATTGTATCATCGAAAATATATCGATATGGCGATATAGTGTCAAATACATATCTTCTTTAAAAATATATCGATATTATGATAATATCGATATATCGCCCAGCCCTAACTCAGAGCACACACACCCAAACACACACACACACACACACACACTATCACACTTACACACACCCCCACAGTCAGAGCACACATACCCAAACACACACACACACACCCACAGTCAGAGCACACATACACAAACACACACACACTAAATCACATACACATACCCACACAGACAGACACACACACACACACACACACACACACACACACACCTCGGTGCTGAGGTGTAAATGATCTCACCTTGGGGGGGCTGCCGTTCTCCTCGGCAGCAGGGGGCAGTGAGCAGGGCTTATTGGTGGCGGGCGGTTCCACATTGTAGTTGCGGAAGCAGCAGAAGAAGGGGCTGAAGAGGCTACGACCGCGGTGCTTCTTTAGGCTGCTGTTGGACTGGGAAACTGCAGAGGACAAAGCAACAACATGGACTCAGAGGACAAAAACAATGACACGGACGCAATGAAAAAAAATAAAATTATAAATTTGTTTTTCTTTTTAAGCTCTACACCACTCACGATCACTTCGCTGCCAAACAAAACAAACAAAAAAACAATCACAAAAGCAGTACATATTAAGAAGAATGGTTGCCCAGGTAAAGGCCACTGGTCTTACGGAACATTTTAAATGAATTGCATGGATTGAAGTGTGCAGAGGATTCTTTTAAAAATATATACCTACAAAACAACAATGAAAGGCTACTGGTCAACCTGGCTGTCCGTCTACATCTGTCTCAGAGAGGACCTTAGTGAAGCCTGCCTGACTTAGTGCTGTGTTGGCCTGTGGGTGCTTGCAGAGATGCGCAGGTTTAGATGAGATGATCTCTGAGATATAAAGGCTTAGCTACTCAGCAGAGCTGAGCGACGCAGCCATTGTCCGCCATGAGTCATTCTCGCCTCAGCGCAACAAGAATTAGAACCTTCTGTACTTTATTGCAAACATGCACACACACACAGATACACACACACACAGATACACACACACACAGATACACACACACACACACACAGTCCTGTCACCATGGCAACAGAATGACCTCCGTGCACCAAACAGACACATGTTTCCACATCTGACAAAGTGCACGCCACTTACTCAACATTCTAAATGCCATCATGCAGCATGTCTCTCTTCACTTTAAGGGCTCTGTGCGACTCTTTCACAGTGCAGCGTGTCAGTTACGTTGGATGATTGACTACGCAGAACAGTGTACAGTGAACAAGGGAACAAGGGATCTGCCCTAAATACACTGACCTAATGCCCTGCTGTCAAACATGGCGGCCATAACACACACACGCTGCTGTTAAAGATGGCGGGCATAAGACACACACGTCCTGCTGTTAAAGATGGCGGGCATAAGACACACACGTCCTGCTGTTAAAGATGGCGGGCATAAGACACACACGTCCTGCTGTCAAATATGGCGGCCATAAGACACACGCTGCTGTTAAAGATGGCGGGCATAAGACACACACGTCCTGCTGTTAAAGATGGCGGCCATAAGACACACACGTCCTGCTGTTAAAGATGGCGGGCATAAGACACACACGTCCTGCTGTCAAATATGGCGGCCATAAGACACACGCTGCTGTTAAAGATGGCGGGCATAAGACACACACGTCCTGCTGTTAAAGATGGTGCCATAAGACACACACGTCCTGCTATTAAAGATGGTGCCATAAGACAGAGTGGCAGACTTCCATTGGTACACAAGGGGAATCTGGGGTACATAACAATGACGGGAACACTGTTGTTAATGACATGAACACTCTTACATTACATTACATTACTGCATTACTGTAAGGTAAAGCTGATCACATTACATTACACTTAGCTGACGCTCTTATCCAGAGCGACTTACAGATATTTACAGGGTTTCAGTTACAGTCCCTGGAGCAGTGTGGGGGTTAGATGCCTTGCTCAAGGGCATCTCAACCATGGGTAGGGTGGGATTCGAACCAGCAACCTTCCGATTGCAAGACTAACTCCCCAACCACTAGACCACAGCTGCCCCATTAGACCACAGCTGCCCACTTATGACATGAACACTCTTACTTACTGTATGACAGGAACACTCTTACTTATGACAGGAACACTCTGTTTTATGACATGAACACTCTTACTTATGACAGAATTAGTGTGTCCCCATCCTAACCCCTTTCAACACCCCCCAACCCCCCTCCACCAATAAGATGCAGCCTGAGGGATGCGCCTGAGAAAAGGGCCACTTTCTCTCGTGTTGGCGTCTCCTCGTGTGATTCAGCTCCGCTCTGGAACGATGTGCCGCATCGCATCCCGGCGGTCGTTAGGAGCCGATGACTAACGAGCATTCTGTACGCCAGGCTAACGGCACGCAGGCGCTTCTGCTCAAACGGATTCGTCCGCGGCCGTTCCTCCGTGCGCCCCGCGGAATGGCTGGCCACGCACCGTCACTGTCACCGTCACCGTCACCGTCACACAACCCACGGGCCGCCACAGGGAAGAATAAAAGCTACTTAACCGTCAGATCGCTTCCCTGACAGCTGCAAAAGCCAATTTAGTGGGAGGACAAAAGAAGAAACACTGAAACTCTTTCAGCAGTTGCATCATTGTTGAGCTCTGCTCACCAGGGACTCCTCTACATAAAGGCCATCAGCTCCACTTAGACAGACAGTCAACAGCAACAGCTCTGACTCACTAATCAGTCTGGGTCGAGTCTTTAACATGGATGTCATGCCATAAAGGATGGGAGAAGCATGTCTTGCAAGAGGAAGCTGTGTACATGGCAGGAGTGATGTTTACATGGCAAGAGTGATGTGTACATAGCAGGAGTGATGTGTGTAGATGGCAGGAGAGATGTTTACATGGCAAGGGTGATGTTTAGATGGCAAGAGTGATGTTCACATGGCAAGAGTGATGTGTGTAGATGGCAAGAGTGATGTTTACATTGCAGGAGAGATGTTTACATGGCAAGAATGATGTGTACGTGGCAAGAGTGATGTTTAGATGGCAAGAATGATGTGTACGTGGCAGGAGTGATGTGTGTAGATGGCAACAGTGATGTGTACGTAGCAGAAGTGATGTTTACATGACAAGGGTGATGTGTAGATGGCAACAGTGATGTGTACGTAGCAGAAGTGATGTTTACATGACAAGGGTGATGTGTACGTGGCAGGAGTGATGTTTTACAGCACAGCATATGCTCTGGATGAGCCAAGCTGATTAGGCAGGAGTGTTTGTGTTACAGCATATCGCTGAGCTTAGCAAATATGCATGGCACTGCTACTAGAGGACATACAGTAACAGCATAGCTAACACTTTATGTGAAGCAGGTTGATAAAAACACGTGTAAACATTTATGGCACTGCTACTAGAGGACATACAGTAACAGCATAGCTAACACTTTATGTGAAATATGCATGGCACTGCTACTAGAGGACATACAGTAACAGCTAACAGCTTGTGTAAGGCAGGTTGATAAAAACACGTGTATTCACAACCAGTGAGCCAGATTTGTGTTTCTGTGTTTGTACGTCACTCATGTTGGTATGTCACTCTGAGAACATCTTCTTGCTTCCGCCTTATCTCTTTTTTCTCTTTTGTCTTTACAATCTCTCCTTGTTTCTCTCTTTCATTGCCACTCTCCCCTCTTTCTCTTTTCTGTCTCTGTGTCTATCTCCCTCTCTCTTCCTCCCCCTCCCTCTCTGTCTCTTTCTCTTCATCACCGCCCGCCTCTCCCTCCCTCTCACTCTGTCTTACTCCCCCCCTCTCTCCCTCTCTCTCTCTTTCCCTTTCTTAATCACAGCTCACACATGTCTGCTGCGTGCTCACACACTTGACAACGTGACTGTAAATACTCAGCAGTTGTGCTGTGCTACGGTGGGGAGGGGTGAGAGACCGTGAGCACAGATCAGCGCAGCACAGCGCAGCACAGCACAGCACAGCACAGCACAGCACAGCACAGCACAGCACAACACAGCACAGCACAGAATAGCACAGCACAGCACAACACAGCACAGAATAGCACAGCACAGAACCCAGAGCACAGTATAGCACAGCACAGTACAGTATAGCACAGCACAGCACAGCACAGCACAGCACAGCACAGCACAGCACAGAATAGCACAGCACAGCACAGCACAGCACAGAATAGCACAGCACAGCACAGCACAGCACAGCACAACACAGCACAGAATAGCACAGCACAGAACCCAGAGCACAGTATAGCACAGCACAGCACAGTATAGCACAGCACAGCACAGTATAGCACAGCACAGCACAGAACCCAGAGCACAGTATAGTGCAGCACAGAATATACTGCACAGCACAGCATCCAGAGCCTGGGGTAGAAATGTGGAAGTCTGTTATCAGGGCGAGGGGGGTGAATTCCATTTCAATCCCAATACCAATCAACATCCAGGGAAAGGCTTTCCTCAAGGATACCAATCCAGCACTCAAGCTTGCACCCCCCCCCCCCCCCCCACACCACCCCCCCCCTCCTGCTGGCAACAACTAAATGAAAGACTCAAGGAAATCTGTGTGCAGTCAACCTCAGCCGATACTGCACTTGCTTGTAAACACAGTTTTACTGTTTCTAGCACCCGTAAGCTCAGCTCAAGAGTGTTTGCCTGCAGCTATTTACACTCAGTGGGCGCTTTCACGCAGAATGACTTCCATTACAGTGCAGGGAGGCTTTTTTTTTTTCTTACTTTTACTTTTTTTTTCCCCCAGGACAGTGCACATTCATGAACATATATATACATATGTAAATGTGCCAGACTATAGCACAAGTGCTAATTTCCATCTGTTGTCCAACATAGGCAGGTTAAATGTATGTTAGAAAAAAAAATTGTAGTAAGAGCAAATAATAAAAGTATTTAAAAACAATAAAAGAGTAGTAATAGGAGCAGAAACTAAAAAAACAGAGCCAAAAGGAATAAGCAGACATACACACTTACGTAAACACAACAACTGTTAGTAAGACGGTAACATCAATCAAAGATGTGTACATGTTTGTTGATCTCTAAGCCACATTTTGACCTGACACTTGAAAGTGGGAAAAGTGGGACATTCTCTGATTTGCACAGGTATGGAGTTCCATAAAGCACTACCTTTTGTAGATAATGCAGTCTGGCTGAAGGCAGTTTTCCTAAATGGAACCACCACGTCTTTTATTGGTGCGGGGCTGGCTGGGCTGTTTGGCATGTCACGCTGTGTTCTGCTATGATACGCTGTGCTGTGCTGCATTGCATGGCCTTGCACTGTGCTACACTGTACTGGGCTGTGTTGCATTGTGCTGTGCTGGGTTTCACTGTGCTGTGCTGAGTTTTCCTGTGTTACACTGAAGTGTACTATGCTGTGTTACATTGAAGTGTACTATGGTGTGTTATATTGAAGTGTACTATGCTGTGTTACATTGAAGTGTACTATGCTGCAATCCACCCTTTTAATGTACTTTATGGATTTAGATGCATGTTCTATGCATTTCTACAAACGTATTTTTGATGAAGCCTATGTGAGGCACTTTGAGCTGTCTTTGTGTACATGTGCGTGCATATAAGTGAAGGTTTCTGGCTTTGCTTTGCCTTGTGTACCACGTGTGGTGAGGATTTGCCTTGTGTACCACGTGTGGTGAGGATTCAAGGACGTGAGGATTCAAGGAGTCTTTTTCTGAGAAACCTTATATGTGCAGAACATGCTGAGGAACCTTATATGTGCAGAACATGCTGAGGAACCTTATATGTGCAGAACATGCTGAGGAATACTCATAGTCTTTCTTCTGCTGTGTGATGCCTGCAGTTATGTATGGTCGTGAGAATCTATCTGTTCTATCTGCTGGCCGGTCTGCCTGCATGCCAGTTTGTCTGGCAGTTTGGGGGGACATTACAGCCAGTATAGTGGGCATGTTTCTGACATTACAGCCAGTATAGTGGGCATGTTTCTGACATTACAGCCAGTATAGTGGGCATGTTTCTGACATTAGGGCCAGTATAGTGGGCATGTTTCTGACATTACAGCCAGTATAGTGGGCATGTTTCTGACATTAGGGCCAGTATAGTGGGCATGTTTCTGACTTTAGGGCCAGTATAGTGGGCATGTTTCTGACATTAGGGCCAGTATAGTGGGCATGTTTCTGACATTAGGGCCAGTATAGTGGGCATGTTTCTGACATTACAGCCAGTATAGTGGGCATGTTTCTGACATTAGGGCCAGTATAGTGGGCATGTTTCTGACTTTAGGGCCAGTATAGTGGGCATGTTTCTGACGGGGACAGGTCTCATAATGGGGGGGGGGGGGTCATTACAGCCAGTATAGTGGGCATGTTTCTGATGGGGGCCCAGGTCTCATAATGGGGGGGGGGGGGTGGGGGATTCACCTGTTGACCAACAGATGCAAGCTAAAACACACAGGCCTGTGTTGTGTTCAGTGTGTGTGTGTGTGTGTGTATGTAGCTGCATATGGGTGTGTGTATTTAAGTGTGTGCATTTGTGTATTTGTGTTCATGTATTTGGATGTCTGTATGTGCATTCGTACGTGTGTAAGTACACTTAAAAGCGTGTTTATGTGTGTGCACATATGTGTGTGTGTGTGTGTGCCCAAGCTGTAGCTACTGGGAAGGCTGACCATGAAGAAGCGCTAATAAGCTTAAGATCCTGTTGACATTCGTCTGAGGCAACTACACAAAGACAACACAGAACACATGATTGCTCACACATAATAATACTCTAATACCCCAATACCCTT
>CM050203.1:1390000-1405000 GCA_027475355.1 Coilia nasus
TCCTAAATTCTGGTGGTTTGCTACTTGTCAATGCTGCAATATGGCGTTCCACGTGTCTCAGCCGCACTATCACACGTCAATAACGTCGTAGACGCATTGAAATGGCATTGAAACAAAACAAAGTGCGATTGTGCGCTGATTGAGTATGTCTTGATAAGGGGAAGTGAAACAGCACGTTCAATTTATGTATGGAACAAGATCTCAGAGTGAGCGAGTGACAGGAACACCTAGGTGAAGGGTGTGCACTGCACAAGATACCAGTCATGTAATGTGAAATGTGTTTATATTCTCATTACAAAGCAACATATTGTTTTACTTAGTCCAACTGTTGGACTGTTGTACAGTCTCCTCTGTATAATGAACTGAAAATGGTTAAACATTGTGTTTCAGATGAAAGATGAAGAAAGTGGTTCTTCAGAGACAGTCTGTGGTAAACAGCCCATCCACATCTGAAAAAAGGTGAAACAAATGAGACTGAATTGTCAATATATCCTAATGGATGTAACCTGACTCTTGTCATGTCCATTTTTGTCCATCAACCTACACACATTTATCTGAGATTGCTCAATAAGAGATGTATGTAAGAAGTGGAGGCCTATCATAATCCTTTGATGTTGGATAAACCACATGTATGTCATTATTTATTGGCATAACTAACTACAGGTAGTTGAAGAGAGTTTTAGAAGTTTAATCACTGAATATTTTTATGGTTTGATGTTCGAAACGAGGTGTAACATGGTTGTGCCAAACAAGGCTGTCCAAGTTGAAATATGGAAAGGTGCAGAGGGCAGAATATTAGCTGTGAAAATTGTGAGCCTGACTGTAATATCAGTATAGCCTTATGCAAAGTTGTTGCACTATTGATTGACTTTTTATTCTTCAGAAAATTCATGAAAGAAAGAGGTGTTCCATCAGGGGAGTGCATTGAGGGCTGGACATTGCAACCAATGACGGGGTCGAAACAGCATGATGGTGCAAGCTGTGGCTTGTTTGTGCTGATGGTAAGTATTGTTTTTAAAATGTCTGACTTCTCTGTTGGGGTAGTTATACACAGTGTGGTTCTCAGGCGAACAGGCGAAGTAGTTTGTCCCGTGCCGTGGTCTGGTCTCCGGTAGAATTCTCCCATCCAGCTTCCCGTCATCAGATGGGTGTAAATAGAAGAAACGCGTCCATTTCGTAATTTACACCCAGGGTGCAAATAGACACTCCGCTAAAAACACCAGACAACTGCAGCAAGTTCGCCGTTAACCTGGCTACTTTGTTGTACATGGCTACATAGAGAATTCACGTACCATTGCTCCCGCTCATTGCTCTAAGTAAAGGCGGCAACTTGATTGGCCGGTGAGTAAGACGTTTGGTGATTTGCTGAGAAGTTTTGGCAGAGATTTCACAGACTCGTTTTGTGTTCGTAAAAAGAATCTGTGCTTGTGAATAGGATTTGTGCCTGTGGGAGATTTGGTTTTTTTCTCAAATACAAAGTATTTTTACATGTACAAAAAATCTATTTACAAGCACAAATTTTTATTACAAGCACAAAACTTTGTTACAGAGACAAAACAGATTTTCACGCAGAGACACATTTATTTTTTACAAGCACAAAACTTTGTTATAGAGACATGACAGTTTTTCACACAAGGACACATTGTTTTTACAAGCACAAAATATTTCCACGTGTACACAAATTCTTTTCACAAGCACAAAATATTTCCACGTGTACACAAATTCTTTTCACAAGCACAAAATATTTCCACGTGTACACAAATTCTTTTCATGAGCACAAGATATTTCTACGAGTACAGACGTTCTGGCAGGGAATTCATTCCATATACATCCACAGGACTGTCCTCCTCTTGTGTATGTCACAGGACTGTCCTTCTCTTGTGTACATCCACAGGACTGTCCTCCTCTTGTGTATGTCACAGGACTGTCCTCCTCTTGTGTATGTCACAGGACTGCCCTCCTCTTGTGTATGTCACAGGACTGTCCTTCTCTTGTGTATGTCACAGGACTGTCCTTCTCTTGTGTATGCCACAGGACTGTCCTCCTCTGCTGGACGTCTAAGTGCAGGCCAACACACAACACAGCAGCAGAACAGGCGTTTAGCATAAGTCACTGCACACACACACACACCCAATGCCTGGTGCAGGTCGACGGACAGACAGCGGGGCAAATCCCCCAAGGGGCCAAGCGGGTGACATGACTGAAAGGCACCGTCCGCCCGTCCGTCTGTCTGTCCTTCCCGTCTGTCTGTCACACAGACAGACAAACACACAGACAGACAGGCAGGCAGACAGACAGACAGACAGATAGAGCAGCACACTACGGCTCAGAGCTGACAGTTTTAAACTGGGCCTTCCTGGGCAATTAGAGGCATCCAGCGCTCAATCGCTGCGCAGCACAACAAGCTGTGTTTGTTTACAGTGGCGGCTGCAGCTCATCTTCCCCTTGCTGGCCTCTCTGGAGACACACACTCCAAACAGGTACACCTGATACACACACACTTCACCAGCCACGTCACACACAGACACACACACACGTCACACACACACACAGACTTCACACCTGATACACACACACTTCACCCAGCCACATCACACACACATACACACACACTTCACCAGCCAGACATGTCACACACACACACACACACAGAATGAAGGATGGTGAAAAAGGAAGAACGAGAGAAGATATATGGAGAGAAAGAGCAAGAATAGGAGAGGAGCAGAAAGGGAGCATGAAAGACAGTAAAAAACATGATAGAGAGAATACAGACAGAGGCAGAAGAAAAGAGAAAAGACAGTAAAAAACATGATGGAGAGAATACAGAGGATTAAAGTACAAGAGGGGGAGACTGAGAAAGAGAGAGATTGATAGAGAAACAGAGGAGGAGACTAAGAGAAAGAGAGAAAGAGAGGAGTGTTTCCATGCCCCTACAGCAGCATGATAGAGAGAATACAGAGGAATAAAGAACGAGAGGAGACTGAGAGAAAGAGAGGAGTGTTTCCATGCCCCTACAGCAGCATGATGGAGAGATACAGAGGAATAAAGAACGAGAGGAGAGTGAGAGCAGCGTGATGGACAGATACAGAGGAATAAAGAACGAGAGGACGATGAGCGTGTGGCCAGTGGGGTATCGGAACGTGATGGGGCCCCAGATGGAACACTGCACCCCTCGGCCCCAGATACACACACACACACACACACACACACAGATACACACACACACACACATGCGCACATGCATACACACACACACACACACACACAGATACACACATACACACACACACATGCGCACATGCATACACACACACACACACACACACACACACACAGACACACACACACACACACACACACACACACACACACACACACACACAGATACACACACACACACACGCACACACACACACACACACACACACACACACACACACAGATACACACACACACACACACACACACACATGCGCACATGCATACACACACACACACACACACACACACACACATACACACACACACACACACATGCGCACATGCATACATACACACACACACGCGCGCACACACACACACACACACACAGATGGAACACTGCGGCCCCTCAGCGGGGCCCTCACAGGGGGGCCCGGAAGCCACGTGCGGAAATGCAGGAAATTCCCCACATTCCTGGCAGGAAGAGATAGTGACCCGCTGACCCGCAGCAGGAAAAAAAGCCCACTAGAGGGGTAGTGGAGGGGATGGACAGACAGACAGACAGACAGGCAGGCAGGCAGACAGACATGCAGAGAGGCAGACAGACAGACAGACAGACAGACCAGCACATAGACAGACTGACAGACAGACACACAGACAGGCAGAGAGGCAGACAGACATGCAGAGAGGCAGACAGACAGACAGACAGAGACAGACCAGCACATAGACAGACTGACAGACAGACACACAGACAGGCAGAGAGACAGACAGGCAGACAGGCAGACCAGCACATAGACAGACTGACAGACAGACACACAGACAGGCAGGCAGGCAGACAGACATGCAGAGAGGCAGACAGACAGACAGACAGAGACAGACCAGCACATAGACAGACTGACAGACAGACACACAGACAGGCAGAGAGACAGACAGGCAGACAGGCAGACCAGCACATAGACAGACTGACAGACAGACACACAGACAGGCAGGCAGGCAGACAGACATGCAGAGAGGCAGACAGACAGACAGACAGACAGACAGACCAGCACATAGACAGACTGACAGACAGACACACAGACAGGCAGAGAGACAGACAGGCAGACAGGCAGACCAGCACATAGACAGACTGACAGACAGACACACAGACAGGCAGAGAGACAGACAGGCAGACAGGCAGACCAGCACATAGACAGACTGACAGACAGACACACAGACAGGCAGGCAGGCAGACAGACATGCAGAGAGGCAGACAGACAGACAGACAGACAGACAGACCAGCACATAGACAGACTGACAGACAGACACACAGACAGGCAGAGAGGCAGACAGGCAGACAGACAGGCAGACAGACAGGCAGAGAGGCAGACAGGCAGACAGACTTTCTTCTGTTGGGTGCTACAGCTGCCTTCATACCACACAGAAGTCAAAGCTGCTTGTCTGTCTAAGAGGGGTGCAGGGCTAAAGAGTGGATGGAGTGACAGAGACAGCTTTGAAAGGAACTGGGCTTCCGCTGGTTTGTGATATCTGCCATGTTCATTTGGTGACAAGCCTTTGAATAGAAGGTTCTGATTGAGGAACCTTACTCTGAAGAGGATGTGGTCACAACAATCACAACAAGTATGTTGGGGAAAGAAAAGAAGAGGCTGAATCTATATTTTGCCTTTATGTATGTAATGCCACACAAACACTGGGAAAACAAAATGGCCCCATCTTTAACTGGTAAAAGTTCACTACCCAGTAAGCAACTTTTAAGAACTATTATTACTTTAAATGTGCTCTTAGGAGAACACTATTTAGTACACATGGTTTGGAAAACAACATACCACTACTGTCAAAATGCACGACTACAACAATAATCATTTTGCAGTCACAAGTTAAGTTAGTAACTCTAATTCTAACTGACTCTGTCATAGGAAAAACAACACCGGGAATCTGAATAATTGAACCCAGAGCAGTGCATGCCGGCGTAGGGAGTTCAGATGCTCCCAGAGCAGTGCATGCCGGCATAGGGAGTTTGGATGTTCCCAGAGCAGTGCATGCCGGCGTAGGGAGGTTACCGGGAATCTGAATAATTGACCCCAGAGCAGTGCATGCCGGCGTAGGGAGGTTACCGGGAATCGGAATTAATGACCCCAGAGCAGTGCATGGCGGTGTAGGGAGGTTACCGGGAACCTGAATAATTGACCACAGAGCAGTGCATAGTGGTGTAGGGAGGTTAGATGCTCCAGCCGTAATGACTTACATAAGGACCCTTGATCAAGCCCGGGAGCCGCAGATAATACCGGTAATCAGGCACCGGCCAGCCAAACAGCTCAGGAGGCGAACACACCCCACTGCCTACTGCACCATGAGCTGGATGAACACACCCCACTGCCTACTGCACCATGTGCTGGATGAACACACCCCACTGCCTACTGCACCATGTGCTGGATGAACACACCCCACTGCCTACTGCACCATGTGCTGGATGAACACACCCCACTGCCTACTGCACCATGTGCTGGATGAACACACCCCACTGCCTACTGCAACATGTGCTGTTGTCATGGCTGCCCCCTGCTCACGTGTGTGATGGCTTAAACACAGAGGTGAATTTGGTTGTGTGCACTGTGTGCTGTGCTGTGCCGCGTCATCACAATGACAAAAATGGGATGTTCATATACAATTCAACAATTTGAATCAAAATTTATTTACCAATAATCATGGTTTTCAAACATCCAGTGTGACGTTCCATTAAAAACTGCTCTGATCTGCACTATGGTATGAACTAGCCTGTTGAGCATTGGTATTTAGTGTAGATGCACTAGCCTGTTGAGCATGTAATGATATTTACTGTAGATGAACTAGCCTGTTGAGCATGTAATGGTATTTAGTGTAGATGCACTAGCCTGTTTAGCATGTAATGGTATTTAGTGTAGATAAACTAGCCTGTTGAGCATGTAATGGTATTTAGATGAACTAGCCTGTTGAGCATGTAATGGTATTTAGATGAACTAGCCTGTTGAGCATGTAATGGTATTTAGATGCACTAGCCTGTTGAGCATGTAATGGTATTTACTGTAGATGAACTAGCCTGTTTAGCATGTAATGGTATTTAGTGTAGATGCACTAGCCTGTTTAGCATGTAATGGTATTTACTGTAGATGCACTAGCCTGTTTAGCATGTAATGGTATTTAGTGTAGATGAACTAGCCTGTTGAGCATGTAATGGTATTTAGTGTAGATGAACTAGCCTATTGAGCATGTAATGGTATTTAGTGTAGATGCACTAGCCTGTTGAGCATGTAATGGTATTTAGATGCACTAGCCTGTTGAGCATGTAATGGTATTTAGATGAACTAGCCTGTTGAGCATGTAATGGTATTTAGATGCACTAGCCTGTTGAGCATGTAATGGTATTTACTGTAGATGAACTAGCCTGTTTAGCATGTAATGGTATTTAGTGTAGATGCACTAGCCTGTTTAGCATGTAATGGTATTTACTGTAGATGCACTAGCCTGTTTAGCATGTAATGGTATTTAGTGTAGATGAACTAGCCTGTTGAGCATGTAATGGTATTTAGTGTAGATGAACTAGCCTATTGAGCATGTAATGGTATTTAGTGTAGATGCACTAGCCTGTTGAGCATGTAATGGTATTTAGATGCACTAGCCTGTTGAGCATGTAATGGTATTTAGATGAACTAGCCTGTTGAGCATGTAATGGTATTTAGATGAACTAGCCTGTTGAGCATGTAATGGTATTTAGATGCACTAGCCTGTTGAGCATGTAATGGTATTTAGATGCACTAGCCTGTTGAGCATGTAATGGTATTTAGATGCACTAGCCTGTTGAGCATGTAATGGTATTTACTGTAGATGAACTAGCCTGTTGAGCATGTAATGATATTTACTGTAGATGAACTAGCCTGTTGAGCATGTAATGGTATTTAGTGTAGATGCACTAGCCTGTTGAGCATGTAATGGTATTTACTGTAGATGAACTAGCCTGTTGAGCATGTAATGATATTTACTGTAGATGAACTAGCCTGTTGAGCATGTAATGATATTTACTGTAGATGAACTAGCCTGTTGAGCATGTAATGGTATTTAGTGTAGATGAACTAGCCTGTTGAGCATGTAATGGTATTTAGATGCACTAGCCTGTTGAGCATGTAATGATATTTACTGTAGATGCACTAGCCCGTTGAGCATGTAATGATATTTACTGTAGATGCACTAGCCCGTTGAGCATGTAATGGTATTTAGATGCACTAGCCTGTTGAGCATGTAATGATATTTACTGTAGATGCACTAGCCTGTTGAGCATGTAATGATATTTACTGTAGATGCACTAGCCCGTTGAGCATGTAATGGTATTTACTGTAGATTTACTGTACTGGAGAGAGATGGGGAGACAGATAGAGGCAATGGAGATGAACAATGCAAGCCAATAACAGCTTGAGTTTATTTGAACAGAGGAAGTAAAAGGGACAGAGAGGGAGAGAGGGAGAGAGAGAGAGAGAGAGAGAATGACAGAATACATTTGCAGGAAAGACAGTAAGTAAGAAGGGGAGAGAAAAAAAGAGAGAGAGAGAGGGAGGGAGAGAATAAGAGAGAAAGAGGGATTGATAGAATACATTTGCAGGAGAGCCACTGAGTGACAGAGAGAGAGAGAGAGAGAGGAAGAGAGAGAGGGAGAGAGAGAGAGAGGGAGGGAGAGAGAGAGGGAGAGAGAGAGGGAGTGAGAGAACAGTGTAGCGGGGTTCCCATTACTGGGCCAAACCCGAGCCGAGACGGGTGTACCGGTGCTAAGTGGCTTCACACCTTCAGGGGGAGGTGCTAACATGGGCCTACAAGGGCTGTCCTGGGTGCTAGTAGCCCGCGATTTCTGGCCCAACCAAAACGATGGTCCTACAGGGGCTAAAGGGGGTCTAGAGGCGGTGTCAAGGTCGGGGCGGCGTCAACATTTGGAAGCAAATGTTGTTACTGAAGAATATGAAAAAGATGGATCACCAGTTCTGGTCAGCTGAATATATCTGTGCTCTCCCTGTGGTCTGGGCAGAAGACGACGTGAATCCAAAAAAAAACGACGAGGTTTGCAGAAACGAGGAAGTTGGACATTCAACAAACAACAGCCCGGCAAATTCGCGAGAAGCATAAAAAACTACGGATATAGACATGGTATAACAAACCAATCCCCCTTCCCCACATAAAATAAATCTGAATTGCTTTTACTCAAGCAAGCTTAATCCTACATTCTCTGTATGTTTCGTGGCTGGTAACATTTCAATTGCTCACCGTGATGCGGTGGATTAAATGACTCCTTGTCAAATTAATTGGAACAAACAAATGACTAGGCCTATAACATTGCCTTGTGTCATTTTAGGCTACTTTTTTAATGCAGTTTCGCAGTGCTGAAGTGTGCAGCTGCCGACATAAAATCCCAACTTGCCAGTGTCTCTCCTTTACATGCCTTGTGAATCGTAACGTGGTTCTCCGCGGTGACTTCGCAGTTAACTTTTCTAAACGTGTGTGTCAAGCCAATAGGTCAAAATCACTTGTTTTTCTATTAAATTCATATATATTTGCCATTTCCGACAATTTGGGCTGACGGTAGTGGTACCGTTGGTTTAAAACAAGACTTTTCTTCCTTTAACAACCGTTGCCATTGGTAAACAAAAGTAATGCAATATAGATGACCTAGCTCATATTTGGCTGATAAAAATTGCGAGTTGTTGATCTAATTAGTATTAAAATTAACTGTTTCGGTCATTGTTATACCTTAAAGTAGCAGTAAATTGTGTCATTTGGCTACGTTTTGTTGGCAGCACTGTGTGAAAATATCCGAATGTGAGACGCATTCCCAAGCATTTGACGCTCCGTGGCCGTCGGTCTTGTTCCATTAAAACATAAGAACAATGTATTTTTGCTTTATAGCCTATAGTAATATATAGAAATTTATTGGAACATGAACAGCACGGAGGACGATCTGCGCCAGCATAGGTTCCATGGCGTCTATTATCCTCCAAAGAAGTATTTGCAGTCAGAGATATCGGCAGTAGTTGTATAATCCTCTTCTACTTTCTTCTACTGCTGCTACTGAATTGCCCGCCTATCCTGCTTGAAAATGGGCTGTATCAGTGACGTTTTCGCAAACGAGGGCGTAACCCAGAGGGTCTAGTAGCCAGGGAGTGTGAACACAACAGCTCTCAGGTCATGGGGCTAGTGCCCTGGGGCTACAAGCACCGAGGGTGGCCCCTAAAGGCCCGGGCCGGCCCGGCTCCGGAATGTGAATGCGGCTAGTGTTGCACAGCTGGCTGGCTACAGTACACTAAATGCGCTGGCTGTGGCTGAGTTTCAATTATTCAGCAGATAGCAGCACTGGCCTGGCGTGGCTCCCTGAGAGCCGTTAGCATGGCTAAGCTGTTAGCATGGGCCAATGTGACAGCCACCAGTGGGTCACACCCAAATGCCCCACCCACGGCCCGGTTCGGATGACCCATGACAACCCCTCCGTCAGAGCTGAAAGGAGAAAGTTGGTGTGAATCAATCCATAGCCCTGTTGTTCAAGATCCCAGAGTGCAATTGTTGATCTCTAACAGCTGTTGATAAAAAAATAAATAAATAAATAAAAACATAGACCAAATAATGAACTGGCAGCTAACATTAACTGAATAGAATTTTACTACTGAATACTTTAGCCCTGAAATTTGCTCTGCTTTTACAAAAAGCTGCTTTGCCCTGCATGGAAAATGTCAGTGTCACGGCGATCGTCCTAACAGAATGCCACCACTGGCAACGGAGATGGAACATGCCCTGCACAACATTCTGGAACCCAGGTGAGAAAACTCAGCCCTGGCAGTCAGCAAAGGGAAAAAGAAAGTTTGGGTATGTGTGTGTGTGTGTGTGTGTGTGTGTGTGTGTGTGTGTTTGGTTGAAGGGGTGCTGCCATTTTGGCCACTTGCTCCAGTATGTTCAGAATCAGCCAGACTGCAGGGCAAATATTTTGCTTGTGTTGGAATTCAGTGTCAATGTTTAGCTATTTGTGAGAGCGCTGTATTCAGACCTGCCCGGGAACACACCGCAGTAAAACCGCTAAATTTCATGAGGCTATTCGACAAGACGATTTGCCCGCTCCTACCCGTCCAGGGGCTGTTTCAGCAGGGAGCAGGGACACGTGTTCAACAGCAGTAGCTTTTAGCCTCTGCTCTACACCCGGAGATACAAGCATGGGATAGGCTGTACACTGATGTGCATTGTTTTGTCTGTTGGATTGGATACTGGACGCACGCTAAGGATTGATCACCTTAAACGGACTGCCACAGGGGAGGGGGAACAGTGACTAAAGGCCTGAAACACCCGTATGTAGCAAAGGGGAGGAGAAGTCACCCCAGGTCTCCGGGGTACCAAACCCAGGTCTCCGGGGTACCAAATGTGGGCTCTGACCGCAACGCCAAAGAGCCAGGCTCGTTGGTATGGCAGTAGATCCTCAGAGGAGTGTGTATAGTAGCCTGGCTATTTGTCAATGCTCTGCGAGCATTGGTCTGGCCAAGCTGTGTTGTAAACCCATTTCTCAGAAGGCGGGCTTAACCCACCTCTTTCAAATGCCTGTTTGCTACTGGACGAAGCTTCAACCAATCACACCCCTCTGTCCTCTGACGTATACGCAGCGAAAGAAACTGCTTGATGCAAACAAAAAGTAGTAGTACCCTGTAGTCATATAGAAATGGTGTTAAATGATTTTTGTCGGACTTGTGAGATGAACATGAGAGTGTCTGGAAATGCTCGAAATGCAAATGCAGCATCACAGGCAGTATGGGCACGCCCAGGCAGTATGGGCACGCCCAGGCTAGGTGTATAGTGACTAAAGACCCGAAACACCCGTAGATCCTCAGAGGAGGGTGTATAGTGACTAAAGACCCGAAACACCCGTAGATCCTCAGAGGAGGGTGTATAGTGACTAAAGACCCGAAACACCCGTAGATCCTCAGAGGTAGATTTCAATATCCATGT
This sequence comes from Coilia nasus, assembly GCA_027475355.1. Lineage (NCBI taxonomy): Eukaryota > Metazoa > Chordata > Actinopteri > Clupeiformes > Engraulidae > Coilia > Coilia nasus. The sequence goes on from CM050203.1 coordinate 1,401,197, forward strand.
AGACTCGCATAACTCCCCACTTGCCACAGAATTTTTATCCCTACTGGACTGTTTAAACATAACACAGCATGTACATGGCCCCACGCATGTCAAAGGCCACACCTTGGACTTAGTGTGTTCCACAGGCATAACACCTCTCCATCTCCAGTGCCTTGACCTTGCTGTATCTGATCACCTTGCCATCCTTTTCTCTGTACCTGAGCCTCCATCCAGATTGCATGTGAAGCGTACCATCACATTCAGAAACATCAAGCGTGTGTCTACCCCTGCACTGTCTAGCATGCTGTCACTACATCTTGCCGCCCACCCCTCCGGCCACTCTGTGGATGCCCTCACTGAGCCCTCACTATAATAAAGCCCTCTCTCTCAGCCTGGATGCTGTAGCCCCTCTGAAGACCCGGTCCATCTCCTACATCCAGCCTGCTCCCTGGTTTACCCCGGAGCTCCGCCTCATGAAGGCAGCTGGGCGTCGGCTTGAAAGACTCTCTGAAAAATCTGGCCTTGTTGTCCACCAAGAGGCCTACAAAGACCACATCAGGGCCTACAAAGAGGCCCTCTCCAGGGCAAAAACATCATATTACTCCACCCTCACCAATAACCTACAGAACCACCCAAAACAGCTCTTCTCCACTGTCAACCACCTCCTCCGCCCTCCAGACGCAGCCCAACCATCTGATGCCGTCGAACTCTGCTCTAGGTTCTTAACCTTCTTTCAGCAGAAAGTGGAAGACATACACCTGCAGCTTCATCAGTCTGGGGCTCCTGCCACAAACCCGAAGGACTGCAACTCCACCTCGGCTGCCCACGCACAACACTGCTCCCTCTCCTCGTTCTTACCACTCAGCAATAACCAGGTCATGGACTTAGTGTCTAAAGCCAAAGCCAGCTCCAGCAAACTGGACCCATTACCTACGGCCCTTGTAAAGGCATGTCTGCCCACACTATGCCCTACTATGACGGCCATCATTAACACCTCCCTGACTTCTGGCGTGGTGCCCACCAGTTTTAAGACGGCTATGGTGATTCCCACCCTCAAAAAACCCAGCCTGGACCCCGACGACCCTGGCAGCTACCGTCCGATCTCCAACCTACCCTTCCTCAGCAAAATTCTGGAAAGAGCAGTGGCTGCCCAACTTCAACACCACATGTCCTACCATGAGCTCTTTGAGCCACTCTAGTCTGGTTTTCGACCTCACCACAGCACGGAGACAGCGCTCATCAAAATAATGAATGACCTGCTCACAGCTGCAGACAACGGCCACATCAGCCTTCTCATCCTCCTAGACCTGTCAGCAGCTTTTGACACTGTCTCCCACACCATCCTGCTCCACCGTCTCCATGAACACTTAGGACTCACTGGCTCTGCTCTCTCCTGGTTTCATTCCTAGCTCTCTGATAGGACACAATATATCACCATCAAGGACTCCAATTCAACCCCTGCTCCAGTCAACCACGGCGTGCCGCAAGGTTCAGTGCTTGGCCCCCGGCTGTTCACCATCTACATGCTTCCTCTCGGTCAGATTATCCGTCAACATGGTCTTAGTTTCCACTGCTATGCTGATGATACTCAACTCTACATCAGTACCAAACCATCTGCTCATCTCCCTCCTCTATCACTTGTCCACTGCTTGGAAGACATAAAGACATGGATGGCTGCTAACTTTCTCAAACTCAACAACAATAAAACAGAGCTCATGGTGGTGGCCCCCCCATCACTGTCCAAGGAAGTTGGTGATATCCTGCTGGATGTGAATGGCTGTACCATCAGGCCCTCCAAAGTAATGCGCAACCTGGGTGTCACCATGGACTGCACACTTTCTCTCCAGGCCCACATCAGCAACACCATCAAATCCACCTACTACCACCTCAAAAACATCTGCCGACTCCGTCCCTCATTGTCACTGACAGTGGCAGAGACACTGATTCATGCATTTATCACCTCACGCCTGGACTATTGCAATGATGTCCTGTATAGACTGCCCTCTAAAGCCCTGGACCGACTGCAGCGTGTTCAAAACTCTGCTGCCAGGGCTGTCACACACACAAAGCGGTGGCAACACATTACCGCCACACTCAAGCAGCTTCACTGGCTCCCAGTGAAGTCTCGCATTACCTATAAAATCCTACTACTCACATACAAATCACTCCATAATCTTGCACCCCAGTACCTCTCTGATCTTCTCCACCCCTACTCTCAATCTAGGTCCCTGAGGTCCTCTGGCAAGGACCAACTTGTCATCCCCCAGTCCAGGCTACGAGCTTTTGGGGATAGAGCCTTCTGTGTTGCTGCCCCCACTCTTTGGAACAGTCTACCTCTCCACATCCGCCAAGCCCCCACTCTGGCCACGTTCAAAAAGCATCTCAAGTCCCACCTTTTTACTGAGGCCTATGGTCTTTAACCCTTCCTCCCCCTCCCCTTTTTACTGAGGCCTATGGTCTTTAACCCCTCCTCCTCCCCTCTCCCCTTTTTACTGAGGCCTATGGTCTTTAACCCCTCCTCCCCTCTCCCCTTTTCCTTAGCCCCATCTATCTTTTGTAAAGCGACCTTGGGTTCCATGAAAGGCGCTATATAAAACTAAGTTATTATTATTATTATTATTATTATTATTATTATTAGTGACTAAAGGCCTGTAGATCATCAGAGGAGGGTGTGTAGTGACTAAAGGCCTGATACACCCATAGATCCCCAGAGGAGGGTGTGTAGTGACTAAAGACCTGTAGATCCCCAGAGGAGGGTGTGTAGTGACTAAAGGCCTCACACACCTGTAGATCCTGAGGTGCACTACTGATGAAGTGTCCTGGAAATGTTCACAGACCAACTAGACCCTGTCACTTAGCAAACAAACCCAACAATAGGACGACTGACTGAGGAAATAATAAAATAATTAATAATAAACCTAAAGTGCTCAGTGTTCTCTCAAAACAATAGTATGTTAGAATAAGGTTTGTAGTCAGGAATGCTTAATTCTCTTAAGGTACTCTTCCTTGGTGCACAAGTATCTTGTGTTTTCTCAAACTGTATACTGTATCCTTCCCTACTGAATAAACCATAATGAAATAAATAAATAAATACACAAATACATTAAATCCCCAGTATACCAACAGGGAGGTCTCAAACTGGCTTGTCACAGGCTAATGTGAACAGCATACCGCTGTACAGCACATGGGGTTGCAGTAAATGATTTTTTGTGCAACATAATCAGCTTGTAGCGAGGGCCTAACAGATCCTATTATGTTTGCTACATTATTCATGCTGGCTGTGGTGGTGGCTCTTACATAACTGGTATTCAATTCGCCACCCTCTGAATAGGCCAGTCTCATCTCGCTTAGCGGAGGTGGCAGGGCGGCACTCTGTGTTTCTGCTTCGGTGGTGACCTGGGGGGGTGCTGTCATGTGACCACACTGTCTGTGTCACACCAGCGGAGATGTTGGGACCGGGATTTGCAAACAACACATCTGCTTACATACTTGGGGAAGGTTACAATGTTACTGAGAATAGATTAGATGAGGAACGAGTGGTGATCGACAGATTGCTTGATAAAACTGTGTGTGTGTGTTTGAGAATGTGCGTGTATGTGTGCGCACGTGAGTGTGTGTTTGTGTGTGTGTGTGTGTGTGTGTGTGTGCGTGTGTGTGTGTGCGCTCACGTGTCTGTGTGTTTGTGTCTGTGTGTGTGTGTGTTTGAGAATGTGTGTGTACTGGAGAATGTGTGTGTGTGTGTGTGTTTGTGTGGGTGTATGTGTGTGTGCGTGTGTGTTTGAGAATGTGTGTGTACGGGAGAATGTGTGTGTGTGTGTGTGTTTG
>CM050203.1:1417500-1425000 GCA_027475355.1 Coilia nasus
GGAATGGGGTCCTGCCAGGAGACCCTACGTCTCAGGCAGTTTTTTGGGCTCAAGCGTGAATGTGATTTAGCGAGTGAGTGCACAACATGTCAGCAGAAGCAGGTGGTGGGGGGGGGGGGGTAGTGTGCTGGGGCAGGACTAGCACAGTAGTCATCTGGGGGTGCATCCATCTTTATTCAGGAAAGGGGAAACAGACAAAGAGTGAACATTCAACCCGAGTTTGAACCTGGTAAGAGTAGCTGCAGGCTAACCGGAGGAAGGAAATGCATTCGCCATTAGGTAGGTACAGAGGAGCAGTACAAGCAGTTAACATTTAGCTTAATGTGCTGCGACTGGAGCCTTCAGGTGACGCTTGGGGACAGAATAGGCCTCTATTTATTCACCCCACTCTAGTCTGTGTACATTACACCACCACAGAGTGGAGATTCTCATCAAGGACCTTCACACACACACACAGATACACACACACACACACACACAAACGAACACGCGCGCACACATACACACCCACACAAGCGAACACGCGCGCACACACATACACACACACACACAAATGAACACGCGCGCACACATACACACACAAGCGCACACACACATACACACACACACACAAACGAACACGCGCGCACACATACACACCCACACAAACTACACACACACCAAGTTCTCTTGCTATGTTGCTATGATGTTAACCACATTACACGCCATCCCTAATGCAGGAAGCTGACATCCACAAGCGCCAGAGCGAAGCACGTAAGCTAAAATCATGACCAGCGTCGATTAGCCTTCTTCTTCTTTGCTTACAGTGAAAGCCGATAGGCGCTCTGAAAATAGCCGCGTCCAGCTCTGAAATATTCAGTGACCATGGCGCTCCTCCAAGGCCAGTGTGCTACGAGCCGGCCAGCCATGTGGGCATGCTCAGTGTGACTACAACCATGTGAGCATGCTCAGTGAGACTACAACCATGTGAGCATGCTCAGTGACACTACAGCAATATGAGCATGCTCAGTGAGACTACAACCATATGAGCATGCTCAGTGAGACTACAACCATGTGAGCATGCTCAGTGACACTACAGCAATATGAGCATGCTCAGTGAGACTACGGCCGTGTGAGCATGCTCAGTGTGACTACAGCAATATGAGCATGCTCAGTGAGACTACGGCCGTGTGAGCATGCTCAGTGTGACTACAACCATATGAGCATGCTCAGTGAGTTTGTCCTGCTCCTGCTATGGGCATGTAGGAATGCTCAGGAGTACTCAGACTCTACTGCTATGGGCATGTAGGAATGCTCAGGAGCACTCAGACTCTACTGCTATGGGCATGTAGGAATGCTCAGGAGCACTCAGACTCTACTGCTATGGGCTCCTGCTACGACCATCAGACTCAGAGATTCTCCTGCTATGGCTCTCCTGCAGTTCTCTGTGAGCCCCTGCATCTCCAGATCCACCTACTGGGTCACCGATGCTTCTGTTCTGTGGGAGTGCCTCACGACTCCGGTCCAGCTGCCCTCATACTGTAGATTTAGACTTCCCTGGGGTCAGCTGCCCTTATAGATTTAGATTTCTCTGGTCCAACTGGCTTCATAGGTTTGTATTTCTCTGGGGTCTACTGCCTTCGTAGGTTTGTGTCCGCCAGGTGACTAACCCACGTGCCACCTGCTGCTTCTAAAGGACCCAGTGGACTGTGGCAATGATACTGCCTCTCACATGGGCCCCTGTTACCAGGCACCGAGGGTGATCATTACGTGATCGATCCTGAACCCATTAACTGAGGCAAAGACCTACAGATGTTTCCTCGCTCCGAACACTGTATATTAGACCTGGGCAATATGGACCAAAACTGATATCCCAATATCCCAATATTTTTGGTATATCCTGATATTTTTGGGTCAACTGGCAATATAGCCTACAATAAACGCCAAGATTTTAAACAAAATGGGCAAAGTGTTTCATATTCACTCAACACCACAAGTATGAAAACATAACCTGCTTTGTTTAGATAGACTGTAACAGAGCTAAGCTAAAAAAACATGTAAACCATACCAGGTGCAGGGGCACAGCTAAGCAATGCAAGAAAGCTGCAATGTTTGCACTACGTCTGATCACAGAAGAACAGGCGGCTCTGATACAGTGGTACTGCAGCCTGTAAAAATATCAACATAGCGATACTGTCTCAACTACCTATCTCCATCACATACATATCGGTACTAGCGATACATCGATATATACATCACCCACTTCATGATCACCAGGATACTATCAAATCCCAACACTGGAGAGTAGAGGCAGGCTGGCCACAACACACCAGGCTCAGAACGACCTGATGCAGCTGGTGTTGTCCGAGCAACCAGCGTACACCTGATGCAGATGGTGTTGTCCGAGCAACCAGCATACACCTGATGCAGCTGGTGTTGTCCGAGCAACCAGCGTACACCTGATGCAGATGGTGTTGCCTGAGCAACCAGCATACACCTGATGCAGATGGTGTTGTCCGAGCAACCAGCGTACACCTGATGCAGATGGTGTTGTCCGAGCAACCAGCATACACCTGGATCTTCAAAGGCGTCTCGTAGTGTTTGTGTTGCTTTCCGCCACCCAGCTTATTAAACTCCTCACGAGTGATTAATTATCCGCACCGTTCTGAGAATACAACCAGAGGGCTTCCCATCCCCTGCAATTACACCAAGCCTTAGCATTGTGTGTGTGTGTGTGTATAGGTTTACGAGTGTAGGTCAGTGTGGGCTATTTGGAGAGCAGGAGAGAGACTGCTGTGTGTGTGTGTGTGTGTGTGTGTGTGTGTGTGTGTGTGTGTGTGTGTGTGTGTGTGTGTGTGTGTGTGTGTGAGAGAGAAAAGAGAGAGAGAGAGAGAGAGAGAGAGAAGGACAGAGAGAGCGAGAGATAGAGAGAGAGATAGAGAGAGATTGAGAGAGAGAGAGAGAGAGAGAGAAGGACACAGAGAGAGAGAGATAGAGAGAGAGATTGAGCTGTCTGAATTTAGCACTTGTTTTTAAAGTGTAGATCTAAGCAGCTAATAAACACGCAGCAGGCAGTGGCTATGTGATGAGCAGGTGATTCTGGCCCTCATCCACCGCTTCTACAGGGTGAACTTACCATCTGTCGCTCCACCGGCAAGAGCTGTGTGAAACAGCCAAAAATGACAACTGACCGAAGCCAAACCTTGAAAGGACAAACTCTAAATGTGGTACCAAATGTTCACAGTAACTCATCACTGAGGGAGAGTGTTCTGTGTGTACTGTAAGTGTAAACATGGTCTGAGCTATCTGTCATATGACCTTTTCAGGTTGATGGTGTGCGAGAGAGTGTGTGTGTGTGTGTGTGTGTGTGTGTGTGTGTGTGTGTGTGTCTGTGTGTCTGTGTGTCTGTGTGTGTGTCTGTGTGTGTGTGTGTGTGTGTGTGTGTGTGTGAAAGAGGCATGGAGAAAGAGAGAGACTGAATGTGTGTGTGTGTGTGTTAGTGTGTGTGTGTGTGTGTGTGTGTGTGTGTGTGTGTGTGTGTGTGTGTGTGTGTGTGTGTGTGTGTGTGTGTGTGTGTGTGTGTGTGTGTGTGTGAGTGTACGCCTGTCTATGGTGGGTGGGGTGTGGGGGCAGACCATGGTGCAAGCAGGCAGCAGTCCCGGCCCTCTACCTCCCCAAAGGTCAGAAAAGGTCAGGTGCCATACCCAAGACTCCTGCCATTTCTGACAGTCTTTCCACTGGCAACCCCCTGCCCATCCAAACCCAGCCCTCTCTCTCTCTTACACACACACACACACACACACACACACACGCACAGCCACACACATATATATACACACACACACACACACACACACAGCATCTTCCTGTTACTCACAGTGTACGTGTTTGTACAATAATTTTAATTGTTGATTTTGTTCATTGAGACCAAACTCTGAATATGGAAAAAAAAAAATGAAGCGGTATTTTCCATGGAGTCAACAGCAGTACAGTAATGTAAATGTACAAAGCATACATGTGTGCACAAACGCTTCATGCTAAATATAAAACACTTCCATGTGCAACATACTGTGCTTAGTGACTTTATGGGAAAGCTGTGATATAAACACAGAGGTTAGACATTTTTCACTGCATCAGCTCACTGATGTACGATAGCCAGTTTGCACAACCCCACTAAAATCCCTATTGTGTGACTTGTGACATCTAATGAGATCACAGGATTAAATTCAAAGATTGTTTTTGTATTTTGTAGTTTCACCCAATTGGAGTGGAGTGTTTTATGACTTATTTATAAGTCAATAAAATCCAAACAAAAGGTATATAGGCTATAGTCAGTTTCACATGCAGTGGGAAACCCAAGCAATACCCTAAAATAGCTGTATTGTATGTATGTTGACACAGATGTAAGAATCTGGGCATACACACGCCTACGAACCGTTTCTTCACTAAACACACTTAGAAAAACAAGCGGTGTGTGCTCACGAGCAGAAGATATGCATGCTGCAACCCCCGCGGAACTGAATGTAATTATTCCAGCGTTTACAACAACACTGATGTCAAGTTGACAGCGGGGAAATCCGACCGTAAATGAAAAACAACAGTTTAGACTGAGAGCTAAATACCAAGAATGCCTTTACACACGGAAAAACAAAGGCTAAGAATAGCACTAGTTTATGTTTCATGCGCTCAGATAAGACATGTCGCAAAAGCTATGTGGACCAGTTTGAACAGAATACCCTTTGTTTACATGCAGCGCTCGCACTGAGGGACTGACAGCTTGGAGTCCTGCACACTTTGCTTACCTTAGCTCTGAATCTTCCCTTCAGCGCCTTTCTGGGCTAAACATATTGATTCCTGTCCAGTAAGGTCGTCGGGCGATGATTAAAGAATGTAATCTCATCTTGCATCACATAATCCTCATACAATCACCAGGATCAAACCGACTCACAAGTTCAAGACCGATGGAGTTAAAAGCTGTTCACGAGAGCCATTTATAGTGCACCCCATAATTTCAGGACAATATGGTTCGGTCCTTGCTAGTACAGAATATTTATATAACAGTGACCAAAATATTAGCATAATAATATTGGCGTAATTTAAAAATGTAAATATAGCTACAGTCACAACCTATGCCATAACAGGCAGAGTAAATTTCCCTACTCCCTGTTCAACCAACGTCTGCACTGTTCGTTATTGGAGGTTTCAGAAGGCTTAGTTCGTGTACGCGGCTGAGGATGTACCAAAACAAATATCTTACCTTTCTCTTGACAAGATATTATTTCCTCCTCCTTTGGATTTGCAACCTGGGTTATGATGGACGTGCTGTCCATGGAAACGGGATGTTTTTCCTCTCCTGTATTCACTTTAATATACGTTATGTTGGTGGCTTGCTGCTAGCGAGCTAGCCGAGACTCCGAATACGAAACAACCATAGAGCGAGTATGGTATCTGTCCGCATCAAAATCCACTTCACATTGATGCAAAAACAAAGAAACCGGGATGTAACACATGCGCTAATTTACTGCACTTAACCTCATGTCCCCGAAGTTTTTTCCACTAATATTCAAGAGTAAAACACGTTATTTAAAAAAACGAAGACTCAATCATGCATCAGTCTCGGTCTCTGGTGGGTGCAGAACAGCCTCCGCCTCTCGGTCGATGCATCAATGCTAGGTCAAGGCGCTCGATAATGTAATCTTTCTTTTCGATTTGTATTGTCTTGTCAAATATCGTGCTGTTGCTGTGTAGTCTCTTTTCCCAGCAGAGTCGCAAATGTCCAATATTTCCTCCGCACTGAGACGCAGGATAGGCTACCCTCGGAAAGAGCTGCACGGCACAGGCTGGGACTCGACAACTAAGGGCAGCCTCCCACCCTCCGTGAAAAAGACTGCTGCTGTGTAGCGCTCACCGTCCCTGCCTGGAAGAAAACGGATGGTAATATGGTTGCTGATACGGTGCTTTGAAGGGCTTCCAATCGCAGCCTATAGTCTGTGTAGCCAGCACCCTGCACAAACACTAGCGACCTAGCGGTGCTGGTGCCCATTACACATAACACAACACGGCTTTATGTAGCCTATGAAATCAAACGCACAGAGCCTGAAACTATAGTGACTGGCATTCGTGTGAAAATGAACGAATATTTCTGATGCTGTATACGGTAATATATTAATGACCTAGTCGTTTAGTTTAATTTATTGTGATATAGTGAGATATTTTCACAAGTTAGATTCGAATTTATGGAAGTCCTGGAATAATAATCTAAAGCTGATCACAACCAGTGTTCAAAATGGTCAAAATCATAAACCAATTTTGGATTATTTTAAAACAACACTGATAAAAAACAGAAAACAAATTTCCTTTAAAAATGTTTTATACATTAATTAATGTCTTTATAAATAATAATTCACAATACAATGACGTACTCTCTCTAAATCAGCGTACAAATTGACAGTGGTAAACAGAACGGTAATTTCAGTGAGGATCAAAACCTCTTTTATGCACTACCAGCATGGACCTCACTATGTCTGTGTGTGACACCAGGCCCACTATGTCCCTGTGTGATGCCAGGCTCACTATGTCTCTGATGCCAGGCCCACTGTGTCTCTGATGCCAGGCTCACTATGTCTCTGTGTGATGCCAGGGTTACTATGTCTCTGTATGACGCCAGGCTCACTATGTCCCTGTGTGACGCCAGGCCCACTATGCCTGTATGATGCCAGGCCCACTATGTCTCTGATGCCAGGCTCACTATGTCTCTGTGTGATGCCAGGCTAACTAGATAGAATAGAATAGAATAGAATAGAATAGAATAGAATAGAATAGAATAGAATAGAATAGAATGCCTTTATTGTCATTATACAAGTATAATGAGATTACAAGCTTCCCCATAATGTGCACACATAAATAAACAAGGAGAGATATGTACAATAAAACTACAAAAACTACTAAGTACAAGAATTAAGTACAAGAATTAACATAGACTGTACAATAACTAATATGAGCTACTGTCTGTAAAAAGTTGCATAGACTGTGCATAGACTTGTGCAAAGCCTGGGGGTAAACAGGCACATATCAGCAGCAGGTATGACAATAAAGTGACTGGTGTGACTGACAGCATAAATAGATGGAGGTATCAAGGCATTTTCACCCACCTATTCCAATATGTGCAGTAGGCAGCTAAAGAAACAGATGGACTGTTATAGTGCAATTGATAATTAACAGATAACAGTAAAACAGATAGAGTGCAGATAGCAGTAACATAATGGTGCAAATGATTACAGTGATAATATAAAATAAATAAATGATAATTACAGTACGCAGAGCGATGCCTGTCAGGTTGGCTGTCTTAGAACGTAGTGCAGTGTTACAGTGTTATTGACTTTAGCAGTACAGTGGCAGTGAGATCCTGTTGAGACATGAGCATTACAGCAGCAGGTCTTCAGGAGTTCCAGCAGTTCCAGCAGGAGTTCCGAGTGGTTTGCAGCACATGGTGGTGGTGGCATTTGTCAGTGATGTTCAAGC
>CM050203.1:1430000-1455000 GCA_027475355.1 Coilia nasus
GTGCCGGCTGTTTGATCAGCATAGTCATATAATGTCAGAGTGGCCTCGGCTCATGCCTTTGGGGTCGCCCCTTTGGGGTCATGCCTTTGGGGTCGCCCCTTTGGGCTTGTGCCTTTGGGGTCGCCCCTTTGGGCTTGTGCCTTAGGGGTCGCCCCTTTGGGCTCGCCCCTTTGGGCTCGTGCCTTTGGGGTCGCCCCTTTGGGGTCATGCCTTTGGGGTCGCCCCTTTGAGGTCATGTCTTTGGGGTTGCCCCTTTGGGCTTGTGCCTTAGGGGTCGCCCCTTTGGGCTTGTGACTTTGGGGTCGCCCCTTTGGGGTCGCCCCTTTGGGGTCGTGCCTTTGGGCTTGTGACTTTGGGGTCGTGCTTTTGTTGTGGAGGCAACAGCCAATGCCGTAAAGAACCTTTGCTGCCCGTGGATTTAATTCCTTTCCTTCAATTCATTTTCCTTGGGGCAGTAGTGAGGTTCCTCTCACACACAACACTACCTCTCACACACACAGCTTAACCTCTCATACACACAAGACAACCTCTCACACACACAACACAACCTCTCACACACACAACACAACCTCTCACACACACCACACAATGTCACACGCACAACACAACCTCTCACACACACAACACAACCTCTCTCACACAACACAACCTCTCACACACACAACACAACCTCTCACACACAACACAACCTCTCACACACACAATACAACCTCTCACACACACAACACAACCTCTCTCACACAACACAACCTCTCTCACACAACACAACCTCTCACACACACAACACAACCTCTCACACACACAACACAACCTCTCACACACACAATACAACCTCTCACACACACAATACAACCTCTCACACACAACACAACCTCTCACACACACAATACAACCTCTCACACACACAATACAACCTCTCACACACAACACAACCTCTCACACACACAATACAACCTCTCACACACACAATACAACCTCTCACACACACAACACAACCTCTCACACACAACACAACCTCTCATACACACAACACAACCTCTCTCACACAACACAACCTCTCACACACACAACACAACCTCTCACACACAACACAACCTCTCACACACACAACACAATCTCTCTCACACAACACAACCTCTCACACACACAATACAACCTCTCACACACACAATACAACCTCTCACACACAACACAACCTCTCACACACACAATACAACCTCTCACACACAATACAACTTCTCACACACAACACAACCTCTCACACACAACATAACCAGGAGTTCCCAAAACACTAAACATCCATGAAGGAAAGTAAATCCAGAACAGCCCATGCAAGAATACGCTGTAACTCTAAAGTCATGATGCAGACCACTGGAGAGGGCAGTGCAACAATCTCTCTAATGGATTTCTGTGTGGTTTAGGTTGAGAGTCACACAGCATATAAACACGGGCGGGCTGCCGTGACACGGAGCCAAGGACGTGTCAGTCACTTCGGGCGGTGGCCACTTACGCCGACAAGACTGATTCGTTTTCTTAGAATCAGTGCATTTCCTGCTGGCATATGAGACATTTGGCTAATGTTGTTGATGTTGTTGCAGGTTATGAACAGCCCAACTATACTAACTATAACTATAGCTAACTATAATTTCTCTCCAACATGTATTATACATTTAGTACCAATTACATGTTCAGGCTTGTGCTGAATAATGTTGTGTTAAGCTAAAATATTTCAAATTCTTTGTTTATACTAAGTTATGAATAAAACATTTTTTACCACAAGTCCTATTTATATCAATACATTTCTATTAGTAAAACTGTTATTTCTGAAAATGTAACTATTTGTCTTTTGTTGCTCTGCAACCCTTTGTAATGGAACTAGTGACTGTTGAGGGGAAAAAAAACCTTTTTTACAGTCTCTGTATTACGTAAAGTATGCCTAAATGTTTTTGTTTTAGGAAACAAACGCTTTGTTTGTGCTGCCATCTTGTGGTATAAAATACTATTACGCATTATGTGTAAATACAGCCAGTGGCTAGAATAGAATAGAATAGAATAGAATAGAATAGAATAGAATAGAATAGAATAGAATAGAATAGAATAGAATAACAGTATTATCAAAGACCTTAGATTCTTGTCACTTTATTCATGAATAACTCAAAACACTGACATGTCAAACGAATGCTTTTGGCTTTAACTAATTCTTAGTCTCTCTGTCTCTCTGCCCACAGCGAACAACTTGTACCACCTTGATATTCAGCAGTTGCTCACCGAGCATTCTGCTACCGTAAACAACTAGAGGACGAAACAGTAAAATACACTTAGGCTACACCATCTTGCTCAATGCGAAGCATAGAGTCTTCAGCTACACCACAAGCCCTAAGAAATCTCGAGAGTGGAGAATGCACATTTTGAGCCATGCTCTTCACGAGCATGAGTCTGAAACATGGAGGGAAGCGGGGTAGACTGTGATTGTGTTTAATTATTTTTTAGTTTGCCTTTTTTTAAATAAACTTTGTCAATACATTCAATCATTGTTAAACAACACATTGGCATTTGGCACAAAAGTGTTTAAAATCAATTTTATCAGATTGCACAGTGAATGAACATCTGTTGAGTTTAGCAGCGGAATCAGACATATAAACAATAGGCAAGTTTTGGACACTTAATATAAACATTTTAACTTCAGATTATACTTTATGACAACACATGGTACAGGTACTTGAGCAGTAAAATGCAGTTTGGCATCTAATCAGGAGCGCAAAAGGAGTAAGTGCTTTGTATACACATGCATCCATATCGATACAATAATAGTTACAATGAATAGTGACAGATTGTGTGCATGAGTATTGTATATGTGCGACAAGATTAAGTCTTTATGTATGGCATTGCACAGAAATATACAGAAATATATTTTGAGGCCTGTTTTTATTCCTTACACTGTAATGTAGTGTACAGTCTAGTATATTTAATGTAATGGTAAGTCATGTGCATGTATAATATTTGTGAATGACGTGTATTTTGTACCTGCCGCCACACTCTCAGAAAAGAAGGTACAGAATTGTACTTTTAGGGGCACAAAGCTTGTCACACCGGCAGTACCCTAAGGCACATAATTGTACCTTTTAACCACTGTTTTTCAACTAGTTTGTACCTTCTCCAGGGCTGAATAGGTACACATCAGTACCTTAAGGTCCAAATATTAGCCTTTCTTGGTACATTAATACGTATTGTACCTTAAGATACAGATTTGTACCCCTACTGTCCCCATATTTCTGAGAGTGCAGTCTTTGGGAGTGAATGAGGTATTTTATATTTGGCCTACAGATGGCGGCAGTGAGCCAGATGGCATTTTGGACAAGCAAAAGGACTTCACACTGTTCTCTCTTTCAGTCACACTCAGTTCTCATCATCACCATCATGACATGTTTTTTTATCAGTGTGGAACGTAGTGATTATAAAGCCCTGTTCAAGGCCTGCAAGCAGGGTGAAACATATTGATATCTATGTTTTTTGTTCTATCATGAACTAGCCATATAAGTACATTTTTACTAAAACAAAGCGGACTTAGACCAAACCTTTTAGAACAAGTGCAATCAGAGATGGCAACCTGCTGCCCCATGTTGACAGACAGGGTCATTGCAATACCTAGTCAATACCTAGCTGCTTCTATAAAATGACTTTCATGAAGCTCGATGATAGCATTCTGTATGCTGATACAGTGCCACATAGGCCAGTTGCAGCACAATGTCCTGTCCAGACTCCGCTAAGCCGTAAGGCAGCCTTTTATGTAGAGTAGAGTGGAGTAGAGTAGTGTAGAATAGTGTAGTGTAGAGTAGAGTAGAGTAGAGTAGAGTAGTGTAGAGTAGAGTAGAGTAGAGTAGTGTAGTGTAGAGTAGAGTAGAGTAGAGTAGTGTAGTGTAGAGTAGAGTAGAGTAGAGTAGAGTAGAGTAGTGTAGAGTAGAGTAGAGTAGTGTAGAGTAGAGTAGAGTAGAGTAGAGTAGTGTAGTGTAGAGTAGAGTAGAGTAGAGTAGTGTAGAGTAGAGTAGAGTAGAGTAGAGTAGAGTAGTGTAGAGTAGAGTAGAGTAGAGTAGAGTTACTTGATTGATAACCAAAGAAAATGAAGGTGTCCAGTAGCATACACAGTAGCAAGCACTCCAGTCCATGATGCTCAGCTCCTTCTGTGTGCTGTTATACTGTTATCCCGAACACTGTCACTGCCGACCAGGAGTTAAGACTAATTCACCTTGGTGACCGCATACTCGTTTTGTATTGCCCTTTCTATTAGCCCTTTCACACAATTAAAAAACGTGCAGGAATTATAAACCTGTAAATATAATATTATGAATGAAATGTGCGTTATTGGGGAGAAAGCTTGTGTGTGACTGACTTCGCTCACTATTGCTTGTGCGTTGCATTTGAGATACCCAGAGGTGAACTGTGCCCCTTTCCCCTTCTTACTTACTGTACTTACGCAGCTTCTGTGCACTGGGCCTTTTCAGCAGGGGCGCCTGCAGCCAGAGGGGGCGCCAATTTGCCAATTTCCTACACAGTGGTAGGATAGAATAGACAGATAGATAGATAATAAAAAAAACGCGCTGGTGAGGCCAAAGGCAAGCTGCCCTTCACGAAATTGCGCCCTGGAAACCTGAAAATGGATTTGATGTAGTGGTAGGCCAAAATGGAACAACACCATAACCAAAGCAAAACATCCTATTTTTCCTTAGTATCTATTACCTATCTATGGTATTCAGCAAATAAACTCCATTCACTATCATTCTTCATTTATATTTGATATATTTGGCGGAAAGTCAAATCTCACTGTCACGAAGAAATACGAAGAAATAAATTATTGATCGAATCCTTCTCACAAAAAAGTCCATCTAGAATTATCAAAGTTGGCTACAATGTGTCTTCAGTAAAGTAGAGAAAATAGAGGAAAATTCCACAAGATGTTCTCCTGTCCAACGAAAAATAATAAAATATTACAGTTTTTCTCAATTGTTTACACACAATTCCTTGTACTTCAGACACAATGACCACAACATGTAACTCATGTACCAACCCCATTCACCGATTCTGCTAAACTACGAACACAATTCCTGCTTTGCACTGAAATTGCAGTTGTAAAACACACTTTTTTTTAAAACACTATAGACAATTCTCTGCGTTTGGCACAATTTTCATGACAGAAATCTCTTGTTTTCACAAGGAATACACAGTGATTCAAAGTTCTAAAGTCAATTGCCCTATTATGTACACTGACTCATCACATCGGCAAACACCTGTCACACAGCTTTACAATTAGCTATCAGAGCTTTGGAAGAGGCAGAGCCACAGCTAGAGGAGTGAGAGTAAGAGGAGGAGGACACGGACGAGGACGAGAAAGGACCGTAATCTTTGATGAGATCAGAGCCATTTTGGTTGACCATTTGGTCAACGAAATTATTTTACAGTAGTTGTTTAGTTGTTTATGTATCTCTCTCCATATTCTACAATCCTCAACACAATTGAGGATTTTTTTTGACTGGAGATGAAAGTGTATGACGAAAATCCACAAATGCGTGTACCCTTTCTCTGAGCTATGGAAGACGCATGTGGAAATATAGCAATTGATGCTTTTCATGGATGGATTCGCTGCTAGGCCAGGAAAAACATTGCATGTCATGTGGATGAGGTGCTGTGGCCACACAAAAACAGAAGAAAGGATGCAGCGTAATTTTTTTTGTAACTGTATACAGTAGGCTACAGTAAACTCTTCTGTTGTGTTTTATGTAGACCACTGTAGGTGCAGCTTTGTGTTGATTGGGATGGACAGTGTGTACACGGTTTTTGTGGGAAAAATAAAATATATTTGTAACAAATAATATGTGCGTTCTGAGTATAAAAACAATATTCTAAAATATAGCACACTTATGTATGTACTGTCTGTAGCAAGTGTAACACTGAACAAAAAAAAGGCCTAAATCATTATGATGAATGGAGAAGAAGTGTTTTCCATTTATCATAGTGTTTTACATTAAGCACATCAGGGTTCAACTGGTTGTTATAAATGTCTATTCATATGATGGTTTGTGTGTGTCATTTGACAACAAAATAGCATTTTGAGAGGAAATAATACTATTTTGAATGCAAAGTTTCATTTTGCAGGAGAAGTGAGGGGTTTTGCCCATTGTGTGTGTGTTTTTTTGACTTGTGTGTAGAGTTCTGAGAATATGAGGCATGTTTTCAGAAAATGTGTTTAAGCAATTGAGAAAAACTGTAATGTTGTACAACACTCCCACCTGATGGTCACGGTGAAAACTACACCGTATCTATTTTAAATTGTCTAAGATAACTCAACTTAAAAACACAAGTCTAAATAAATGTTAAATACTATATTATAGGAAGATAACCAATGGTGCAAAATGCTTAGGTGTCTTAATTACTTTTTAAGCGCGACAATGTCACTGTCGAAAGTGCGGACACTCTGCTTGACACTACATTTACTCAACTCCAGAGATTTCATCATTCAGTTCCGCTGTTACGTTCGTGGAGCCGCTAAGCAGTCAGTCCATGCTTCGGAGAGCAGCATCAGCACTGCTCAACACCGGCCCCGGGATCATCACCCTCCTGTCCGTGCCCTGGGCCAAAGCCACCCCGAATCCCGGCTCTATAGCCCCCCTCATCAGGCCGTTCTCCCTTTCGGTCTGCTTGCGCAAGAAGAAGAAGCAGAAAAGTCGTTGGTTGCAGTTGTCTGAAGGACAAAAGATGGATGGCAATATCGAAGAGGTTCTGGCTCCCTTGAGGCAAGCTGTGAAGGAACAGGTAATCTAATGTGCGATTTTACAGTTGATGTTAGCTGGCTAGTTACTTCCCCAAGTCAGGTGCACCATTTCGTATCTAATCTTCATACATTCATCCATTTTTTCTTAGCACGACATGAGGACGATGAGGCTGTTGGCTATTCATCTGCTTGTATGGTGCATAGCCGCATGGACTTGTATGAAATTAAGTCATAGTCTCTGCGTTGCCGTTTTGTTAACTTGCTCTGTTTTTATGATAATCGTGTAAAGTTCATGGTTCTCTTACAGAAGTAACGGTAAAAGACTTGTAGATGACAGGACGGGCATACATGACATGAAAAGTGGGCAACGCTGGCCAATGTTAGTTCTGTACAGCTAGCTATCAAAATGTGCAGCGAACAGCTGTCTAACATGATATGAATTAAAAATGATTGATTTCATAGTGAACAGCCCGTAGCATTTATTTGAAACCAGAAAACTCGCACAACTCTCGGGTAGCGTGCGGTGGTTTCAGATTCAGTGGATTCAAACTGAGCCTTTCAATCTGTTGCCACGTTGGTGTGCTGCTGAAACGCTGTCAGTTTGCAAGCTGATGGTTGGGGTGGAGACGCCGCACTCTGTTATTTGAAGCCTCGGCTGGAAGGGCTTGGGTAGCACAACGTCAGTGGGACTGCGCTGAGAGAGAAAAACATGGATTGTCGCAGTTCAGTGGAAAATGTTAATCTTCCCTTTCCAGGGAGACTTGGTTCGTCAGATGAAGGCGGACGGTGCTCCTGATGTGGATGTCGCTAAAGCAGTGGCAGAATTGAAGGCGCGGAAGAGGACCCTAGAAGCTAAGGTCAGCCATTAACCTAAACAAACGGACATAAAGCCGCCTCTCCCATCACCATAAAATGGGTGGGGTGCACTTTCAGTTTCACTCTGAGCACATTATTGTCTCCAAATTAGCGGATGCAAAGCATAAACAGCCATATCAGCGTTGGTTGCTGATAAAATGGTTCTTTTGAAGTTTCTATACTATCTGACCAACTTCCTGCAATTATTTTAATTAGGGTTATGGTTGTGCCTCTGTACATTGCAGGAACTTTCCCTTCAGCCAAAAGATGATATTGTGGACAGAACAAAGTTGGAAGATACTCTAAGGAGGCGTTTCTTTTACGACCAGGCTTTCTCCATCTACGGGGGTAAGTTGGTCATACATGTTTTACCTCAGGCCCACCCAGAGGAAATGGAGTAAGACAACGTTTTGTGTGTGTATATATTTAATAGCCTCTCCCAGAAACCCCCTTGTCCCACCCTGTAACTGGGAGCTGTATCCTGTCTGGTGTAAATTACATCATCACTTATGTAAATGACATCATCAGTAATGTAAATGACACCATTAACCTGTCATAACCAGTACGCGTAACGTGGAACAGCTTCAGTGCCAAAAGTACTTGTTTTGGCGCCTAAACTGACCTGTCACTTTTGGAATTTGTGGTACAGTATTTTGTTCGTATTTGCTGGTGGGCAGGACCTGTCAGTTATTTGAAGGGCAAATCACTGAAAACGCTTCAGGCCAAACTGAAAACATCTACTTAAACACGCTTGACAAGGCAAGATTCTGTGTGAACGTGAATACGATTTTTGACATTGATGACTCCAGGGTCTACCTACATGTTTACATGGAACACCTCAGTGATTTTGTCCCCAATGCTTCTGTGCTAAATAGTATGTATTTCTGTGTTTATCTTTGCCAATAATGATGGTACAGGCCCAGTACATTTACCCAGTATAGACAAACATATGAGTAGGATTTATTCACAACACATTTCACTCTGCATTTGTAAATGCAGTGGTGAGATCCTTATTCTCCTCTTGTGATAATTGATTGTGTGTGTGTGTGTGTGTGTGTGCGTGCGCGCGTGCGTGCGTGTGTTTGTGTGTGCGTGCGTGCATGCATGTGTGTGTGTGACTTTGGGCTGGTGGGCTGCATTTGTAATAACTGATTGTGTGTGTGTGTACCCAGGTGTGAGTGGGCTGTACGACTTCGGGCCGGTGGGCTGCATTTGTAATAACTGATTGTGTGTGTGTGTGTGTGTGTGTGTGTGTGTGTGTGTGTGTGTGTGTGTGTGTGTGTGTGCCCAGGTGTGAGTGGGCTGTACGACTTCGGGCCGGTGGGCTGCATTTGTAATAACTGATTGTGTGTGTGTGTGTGTGTGTGTGTGTGTGTGCCCAGGTGTGAGTGGGCTGTACGACTTCGGGCCGGTGGGCTGCGCTCTGAAGAACAACATCCTGCAGGTGTGGCGGCAGCACTTCATCCAGGAGGAGCAGATACTGGAGATCGACTGCACCATGCTCACGCCCGAGCCCGTGCTAAAGTAGGTCAAGCGACGCGACGCTCGCCATCACTACTGTTGCATCGTCACGTCACACTGCGACGCTCCTCAGCCATTGCTACTGTTGCATCATCACGTCACACTGCGACGCTCCTCGGCCATTGCTACTGTTGCATCATCACGTCACACTGCGACGCTCCTCGGCCATTGCTACTGTTGCATCACTGCGCCACTCCAAGAGGCCTTTGGCCAAAGCCACCACTCCTATTGCATCATTACATCACATTACGTCACGCATCACATTACGTCACGCATCACATTACGTCACGCATCACATTACGTCACGCCGAGAGGCCCTCAGCCAGGCGCCGCTACTGTTGCATCATTAAATCACGCCGAGAGGCTCTTGGCCAAAGCCCTGACAATACAAGGAAACGATCGGAGTCTCCAGCAGTAAAAACAAAAAACGATGCAAATGACATGCATAGAACGTTCCAGAGTCAGTGCAGGGAGAGCACATGGAGAGTGCATGTAAGTGCAGTGTGGGAGAAAAGGGTTTCATCAGCTTCTTAAAATCACAGCTGGGCCCTTCCTGAAGCACAGAGTTGCTGTCAGAAGCGTAGCGGGCTTTGCAGTGTAGACAGGTAACTGTGGCACAGTCAGAGTATTGAGCTCGTCGGCAGTTTGTGGCGTAGTGGACGCGTGCCAGGGTGCGCTTCGCCA
Source organism: Coilia nasus (assembly GCA_027475355.1). Classification (NCBI taxonomy): domain Eukaryota; kingdom Metazoa; phylum Chordata; class Actinopteri; order Clupeiformes; family Engraulidae; genus Coilia; species Coilia nasus. Next base: position 1,439,824 of record CM050203.1, read on the forward strand.
CAGGCAGGATGCGGCGTCTCTGGAGCGTTTCTGGTTGGGTTGGGGTGGTGACCCAGTGCCTGGTCGGGTTGGGTTGGTGCCCCGGTGCATGGTGGGGTTGGCATGGCGACTCGGTGCCTGGTGGGGTTGGCATGGCGACTCGGTGCCTGGTGGGGTTGGCATGGCGACTCGGTGCCTGGTTGGGGTGGGGTTGGTGCCCCGGTGCCTGGTGGTTTCCCAGAGGCAGCTGTGTAGTGCTGATCCTTGGGTTTAAATGGTTGCAGGCAAACAGTGACTTCTGTGATTCTAGCATGGGGGCTACGCCATCAGGTGGTTTCCATAGCCCGGTCGCAGGTACATTTTAGTATGTGGCTAGTTTTTACATGTGTGGAGTGAAACTGCTGCACACTGGTTTTGATTCTGGTGATGTTTGCAGTTACCTCTCTGAAATAAAACACATACTACCCCATCTGTATTTTTCCCCAACAGGACATCTGGGCACGTGGACAAGTTTGCTGACTACATGGTGAAGGACGTCAAGAATGGAGAGTGCTTCCGTGCTGACCATCTCCTCAAGGGTAATGCCAATTCTTTCTTTCTTTCATTCTTTCTTTCTTTCTTTCTGTCTTTCTGTCTTTCTGTCTGTCTGTCTTTCTGTCTGTCTGTCTGTCTGTCTGTCTGTCTGTCTGTCTGTCTGTCTGTCTGTCTGTCTGTCTGTCTTTGGTTCATTCTTCTATCAGCTCTCACAGGCTGTGTTGTGCTGCGTATGCAGCTGTGAGATGTATGACCATCACTGCTGTGCCTGAGGGGAGGGGGAAGTGTTTGGGATCTATGGGAATCACAGAGGGAGGGGGAGGGGAAAGTGTTTGGGATCTATGGGAATCACAGAGGGAGGGGGAGGGGGAAGTGTTTGGGATCTATGGGAATCACAGAGGGAGGGGGAGGGGGAAGTCTTGGGAATCCAATGGAAAAACAGAGGGCTTTTCTGGGAAGGATGCACCCCATGCGCCCCTCGCTACCCACACTTCTCCTCCTGAGGGGAATTCTGGCAGCTTCATGGCTCCACGCCAGAATCTACTGGAGGGATGAACAGAAGTAGCTTTTAGAGATGGGGAGGGAGAGAGATGGGAGCAGGACAGTGAGCAAACATGAGAGAGATGAGTGCAGAAGGTCTGATTTGAGAAACTGTACTAATGGTCTGATTTGAGAGACTGTGCTGATGGTTGATTTGAGAAACTGTACTAATGGTCTGATTTGAGAGACTGTGCTGATGGTTGATTTGAGAGACTGTGCTGATGGTTGATTTGAGAGACTGTACTAATGGTCTGAGTTGAGAGGCTGTACTAATGGTCTGAGTTGAGAGGCTGTACTATTGGTCTGATTTGAGAGACTGTACTAATGGTCTGATTTGAGAGACTGTACTGATGGTTGATTTGAGAGACTGTGCTGATGGTTGATTTAAGAGGCTGTACTAATGGTCTGATTGGAGAGACTGTACTAATGGTGTGATTTAGGAGATTGTACTAATGGTCTGATTTGAGAGACTGTACTGATGGTTGATTTAAGAGGCTGTACTAATGGTCTGATTGGAGAGACTGTACTAATGGTGTGATTTGAGAGACTGTACTAATGGTGTGATTTGAGAGACTGTACTGATGGTTGATTTGAGAGACTGTGCTGATGGTTGATTTAAGAGACTGTGCTGATGGTTGATTTAAGAGACTGTACTAATGGTCTGAGTTGAGAGGCTGTACTAATGGTGTGATTGGAGGGACTGTACTAATGGTCTGAGTTGAGAGGCTGTACTAATGGTGTGATTTAGAAGACTGTACTAATGGTCTGAGAGAGGGAATGCAGCTCAACGGGTTTCCTTTGTCCGGAGAGGTTGTTTGACTTTCAGAGAAAATGTCATGATAACATAATAATGAGCTAGAGATAATTAACCTAGAGATAAATAAGTCAGAACTGGTATTTCAGGCACAACTACAGGATGTCTTCAGAATTCATCAGGTTGTTGTGGGAGGGTCATCTGTTTTGTTGTTTTTTATTTCTCAGTGATGGTTGTGTATTGTTTAATTGCATGTAGATGAGTAACTGCTTGCACAGAGGAATAGAGATGGGTGAACTAACGCTACTTGTGTCTCTGCCTTAGCTCATCTGCAGAAGCTAACGCTGCCTGTGTCTCTGCCTTAGCTCATCTGCAGAAGCTAACGCTGCCTGTGTCTCTGCCTTAGCTCATCTGCAGAAGCTAACGCTGCCTGTGTCTCTGCCTTAGCTCATCTGCATAAGCTAACGCTGCCTGTGTCTCTACTTCAGCTCATGTGCAGAAGCTAACGCTACTTGTGTATCTCTCTGGCTTAGCTCATCTGCAGAAGCTAACGCTGCTTTTGTCTCTGCCTTAGCTCATCTGCAGAAGCTGACGCTGCCTGTGTCTCTGCCTTAGCTCATCTGCAGAAGCTAACGCTGCCTGTGTCTCTGCCTTATCCCATCTGCATAAGCTAACGCTACTTGTGTCTCTGCCTTAGCTCATCTGCATAAGCTAACGCTGCCTGTGTCTCTCCTTCAGCTCATGTGCAGAAGCTAACGCTACTTGTGTATCTCTCTGGCTTAGCTCATCTGCAGAAGCTAACGCTGCTTTTGTCTCTGCCTTAGCTCATCTGCAGAAGCTGACGCTGCCTGTGTCTCTGCCTTAGCTCATCTGCAGAAGCTGACGCTGCCTGTGTCTCTCCTTCAGCTCATCTGCAGAAGCTAACGCTGCCTGTGTCTCTGCCTTAGCTCATCTGCAGAAGCTAACGCTGCCTGTTTCTCTCATTCAGCTCATCTGCAGAAGCTGATGTCAGACAAGAAGTGTCCTGCAGAGAAGAAGGCGGAGATGGACGATGTAATCACTCAGGTCTGTATGTTGTCAACCTTTAATAATATTAATAAATAATAATAATACTAGTAATGCTACTACTACTATTACTGCTAATAATAATGTAGTCACTTAGGTCTGTATGTTGTCAACCCTTATGGCCTTACTGTGTCAGATTCCCTATACTGGGATACAGGGCTTTTGCCTTCATGGATATCCTGAAAAGGTTATGGGATTTCACTAGAAAATGCCACTTAAAAATGAGTTGATTATATAGATGTGTAATTTCAAGCTATTTTGCGTTTATGATGTTTCACTGTCTGAACCTTTGCTGCATGATGCAGCTTGTTTCCGTTTAAATTGACACAGTCTCTCAGGGCTGTTACAGTGGCAGGCCAAATCCACAGTGCATTGTGGGTATATAAAGGCCTTGAAAGGCCATTGCAATTGTGACAAGTGAACATGAGTGGGAACCTTGGAGATATGAAAAAGAAGGCTTTCACTGAATGCATTTTAATTCCTTTTATAGTGGAGGGTTTTGCAGATGTGCTGATCAACATGCGTTAGCCTTTGTTAACGGTTGTTTGTGTTGTGCAGATGGACAACTATACCCAGCAGGAACTGACAGATCTGTTTGTGAAATACAACGTCAAGTCTCCGGTCACAGGAAATGACCTCACGCCTCCGATGTCCTTCAATCTGATGTTCCAAACCTCCATCGGTCCAGGAGGAAACATGACTGGGTGAGGCCAAATAAAGACTTTCCACTTTTTTTTTTTTTTTGCCTGTCTATGTGCAAATGTGAAACGTACAACAATGTTGACAAATGCATGTAACCTACAAGTAAAAGTTTACAAAAGAAGTGTTCTTGTTGTGGTCTTGCTAAAGTCCTAAACTTGGTTGTTTCATGCTGCAGGGGATTCTGGGATGCAGATGCCTCTGCCACTATATGTCAGAGGAAGTTCTGGTGTAGTGTTGTGTAGTCTAATTTAATGAATAAGACAAGCTTAGTTTGGATAGCAGCTTTTATACAACATAGCAATTTAAGTTGTCAAAAAGTAAATAAAAACATAAAAATCAAGCAATTCATCACTTGGGTGAAGGAATTTAGCAAATTTATGTATTTCTTTTCTTCACAGCTACTTGTGCCTGAAAACTGCAGGAAGTTCACTTGTGTAGTCTAATTAGCAAGGCAAGCTTAGTTTGTATAGCAGACTAAGGTGAAGGAGTTCAGCGAAGAGGTCTGTAATCTACATGTTTATTCATGTTCTTCACAGCTACTTGAGGCCGGAAACTGCTCAGGGAATCTTCCTGAACTTCAAGCGTCTGCTGGAGTTCAACCAGGGCAAGCTGCCGTTCGCCGCCGCTCAGATCGGCAACTCCTTCAGGAACGAGATCTCTCCTCGCTCCGGCCTCATCAGAGTCAGGTGGGGCTGAGACACACACACTGGTCTTCGGTGGGGCCGGGGGAAACACACTCAGAAACACACACTGGGACACACACACTGGGACACACACACTGGGACACACACACTGGGAAACACACACTGGGACACACACACTGGGACACACACACTGGGACACACACACTGGGAAACACACACTGGGACACACACACTGGGAAACACACACTGGGAAACACACACTGGGGGAAACACACTGGGACACACACACAGGGAAACACACACACTGCAACACACACACTGCTCTCTGGTCAGATTGGCTTCCCTTAATTACAGTCAGGACCTGATGAGTAAGCTCTGGCATGAATCAGCATCATGTGGCAGTAATTCATTCAGCAGAGAAGTATGGCCCAGGGAGATGTGAAGTATGGCCCAGGGAGATGTGAAGTATGGCCCAGGGAGATGTGAAGTATGGCCCAGGGAGATGTGTATGGCCCAGGGAGATGTGAAGTATGGCCCAGGGAGATGTGAAGTATGGCCCAGGGAGATGTGAAGTATGGCCCAGGGAGATGTGAAGTATGGCCCAGTGAGATGTGAAGTATGGCCCAGGGAGATGTGAAGTATGGCCCAGTGAGATGAGTCATCCATTAAAGCGGGTCTCTTTTTTAACACACTGTTTTGTTAACACTCTTCTCCCCTGCCGTGTCACAGAGAGTTTACCATGGCCGAGATCGAGCACTTTGTGGACCCGAATGAAAAGGTTCACCCCAAGTTCTCCAGCGTGGCGGACCTGGACATCCTGTTGTACTCGTCCAAGGCACAAACCAGCGGGCAGTCCGCCACCATTATGAAGCTGGGGGACGCTGTTGAGCAGGTGAGGCACAGGGGTCAGGGGTCGTCATATGGGGTCAAGGATTATCATGTGGGGTAAGGGGTCATCATTAGGGGTCAGTGGTCGTCATGAGTTGGTCAAAGGTCATCATGTGGGGTAAGGGGTTGCCATATGGGGTCAGGGGTCGTCATGTATGTCACGTACTGTTGTCATGTAACACTCACTGAGTAGAAATGTTCAAGTGATGGCTGTGGCATGTGCTATCTGAACAACAGGGTTCCTGCGGGATCTTAAAAAGTCTTAAAAGCATTGAATTTATGAATTTAAAAATAATGCCTTAAAAAGACTTAAAAAGTCTTGAATTTTTATATCTAGGTCTTAAATTTTGCGCAGTTTGTAATTTCTCCGTGTCGCTTTGCTCCTCAAAATTTTCATTCGTCAACCACCAGTGTTTGGTTAAATAACGTAGCCAGAGAACGTTGCGGCACTGTTTAAAAGAAGGCTCTGACGTAGCCTGAACAAAGACGGTCGAATCTGGACTATCTTCAGGAGCTAAAGGTGAAGAGGAGACGGGTACAAGCAGGGGCGGAGCTAGGGGGTGGCTTTTGGGGCTGAAGCCCCGAATCTTTTTTAAGCTTAAAAAAATCATGACAACCCTGAGAATATGCTCCCTGTAAATTACATTAAAACTGATTAATGGACAAATAGCCTACAACAAAACCCACATACTGTTGGAAAGCTTAGATCCTCAGGATTCATTTAAGCCCATTCTCGAAGAACAAAGGTTATTTACAGTGCTAAAAGTGATCTGATCTTCTCGGTATGCCACCGAACTGCAGTATAGGCTGACAAAATGCCTACGTACCTTCAGAGCCTTCTCTTTATCCACAGCGACTATATTACTGCACAAGATTTTTATACAAAGCCATGAAGTGTCCATGGATATGAAATATTCAAGCCATTTTTTCGAAAACAATGTATTTCTTTTATAATCGGCATGTCTCGTGACTTCCGAGTAACTAGCCCAACGCGAAAACCTTAACGTTCCTTTGTAGGCTACAGTCTACGCTCGTCTGTCAGAACTCGTCTATCTTCCTTCAACCATGGACATAAGACATTTCTTAAAAAAAAAAAAAACGGGTACCTTGTCATCAGCAGTAGCCAGTAAGTTGTCACACGTTTCAGGTCAGTGATTAAAACGTTATTTTGGGTTAGCACGGCAGTCTTGACGTTTGGTATGCTACTAGCCACAGCTTGGCTGTTTACAGTACATCGGCTAGCTAGGTTAGGCTGCTATAATAATTGTAGCCTGGTAAACCAGCCCCTCGTACTTAGTTTTTTTGTACAGAATTCTGAAATGAAGTATGAGGAAAAAGTTAATGAGTTAATGAAATTGGGACGTGAAGAATAACTAGGTGTTATGATACATTAACTAGTAATTTTCTCCATTCCTGAGCTTTGATTGCCATCTAGTGGAAAGTATATGCAACAGCATACTTAGCTACAAAAGCATGGGCCTATTGTTCACTAAGCACAGTGAGGATAGTTTAATGTCACATGCATAGGTCTATAGTGACAGAGTGTAGAAAATGCAGTGAAATTGTGTCTGTCAGTCTATTTATACCACTTCTAACATACAAAAAAAGCAAACAAGTAATCCATCTCTGCAGTCCCAGTTTGAATCTACTGAAAGTTAGTGTAACATGAGTCTTAATTTTGCTATTGTTTACATAAGAATCTCTAGAAGTCAGTAATGAAGTGGTTATTGTTTCTTTCCATATTGTCTTGTGCAGGCCATGCAACTGAGAATATAGGCTATGAATTAGAAAGGATTTAGGATTTGACATGTCTAACAGATCCCTCTAAAATGGACTAGAATGCAGGAAATTGCATCTAAGAAATCCAAAATTTTCTGGGGGAGGAATAAAAGAATTCACAAATTCAGGAATTTGTTTTTTCTTTGATGATGACTGTGAAATGGGTAATACGTTTTATATAAATGGCCTTAAATAGGTCTTAAAAAGACTTAAATTTTACTTGAAGAAATCTGTAGGAACCCTGGAACAAACATGCAAACCCATATGTGGTTTAATTATCAAGCTTTCTGTTTTCGCTGCTTTAAGTTTTTTATTTTGTGTCTCTTCTTCCACTGTTTCTCTCTCTCTCCCTCTCTCTCTGTCTCTCTCCCTCTCTCTCTGTCTCTCTCCATCTCTCGTAGGGGGTGATCAACAACTCCGTCCTGGGCTATTTCATTGGGAGGATCTACCTCTACCTGACCAAAGTGGGCGTGGCCAAGGACAAGCTGCGCTTCCGTCAGCACATGGACAACGAAATGGCTCACTACGCCTGTGACTGCTGGGATGCTGAGACCAAAACGTCTTATGTACGCATCACTATTTGTATTGCAACTTCTGTTCTGCAGAACAGCCCTCACACTGAGACCAAAGGGTCTTATGTACACCACGTGGCCTTGCTGCTCCACCTCTACAAAGGGCCCTCTCCATGTTCATTTTTGTTTTTTGTGTCATGCTCCATTTACTTCAGACCCAACAGGAAGCATGCAACAAACATCAGCCAATAGGAGCTCAGGGCCACAGTGGCCCAAGAGGGCCAAACTTAAGGCAACAAAAAAGGCAAAGGCTCAATCCCCAGCAGTTAGTAGATCCCAGATCAGTAGATCAGTCTCCCACAGGCTGTCAAGAAGATTCACTTTTTTGCTTGGCATTACTTCCTCAGGGCTGGATCGAGATTGTGGGCTGTGCTGACCGCTCCTGCTTCGACCTGACGTGTCACGCCAGAGCCACCAAGGTCTCCCTGGCAGCCGAGAAGCTACTGAAGGAACCCATATCCTTTCCCAAGCAGAGACGACGTAAATCGTCCCAACCAGTGCTTGAAGTGTTCATTACTGGTTGAGGTGATCGTCAGCCCGTTGGTGGATGTCTTCTTATCTCTTCTCAGCTCCTCTGAAGAATTAGTTCTGTAAATTCAGAGCAAAAAAATCTATATTAACTTCCAAAAACGTCCATAGATTTTCAGTAACTAACCACTTACAATGCAAGTTCGCTTCCAGCGTAGCGGTTTGCCTTAACCACGATGCACAAAGTTGTAAATGTCGTCCAGTTCGAGCCAAATAAGGCAGCCATCGGCAAGGCCTACAAGAGGGAGGCCAAGCTGGCCATGGAGTACCTGGCTGTGTGTGACGAGTGCTTCATTACTGACCAGGAAAAGCTGCTCGAAGAGAATGGGTGAGTCGCGGAGCACGTGTTAGCTTAGCATGTGGTAAAACGTGTGGTTAGCTTAGCATGTGGTTAGATTAGCATGTGATAGACTGGTTAGCTCAGTATGTGGTTAGCTTAGCATGTGGTAAAGCGTGTGGTTAGATTAGCATGTGGTTAGATTAGCATGTGGTAAACGTGTAGTTCTATGCAGGATGTTGCAAATATATAGGAAATGTGTGACCATGTCCACCTGCCTGGAGGTTAGACTAAGAGGAAAGGGCTTTTTATCTTATTTCAGCGAATTCACCATTGAGACGGAGGGAAAAACCTTCAAAATCACCAAGGACATGGTTACTATCAAGAGGTTCCAGAAGACCCTGCATGGTAAGGAAACCTACCTACTACTATGTGTCACCATAGTAACCTACCACACCACATGCCATGTGTCACCATAGTAACCTACCACACAATATGCCATGTGTCATCGTAGTAACCAACCACACAACATGCCATGTGTCACCGTAGTAACCTACCACACATGCCATGTGTTACCATAGTAACCTACCACACACCATGTGTCATCATAGTAACCTACCACACCACCTACCATGTGTCACCATAGTAACCTACCACACAACATGCCATGTGCCACCGTGAACGATGCGTCTCTTCCTCTTGCAGTGGAGGAGGTGGTCCCCAACGTCATCGAGCCGTCCTTCGGCATCGGGCGAATCATGTACACCATCTTCGAGCACACATTCCAGATCAGAGAGGGCGACGAACAAAGAACGGTGAGCCCCTTTAAGACTCCTGCAGTGTGTTACGGCATCCCAGAATGCCCCAGGCTGTAGTTCATCAGCTCAATGTAATGTCGCGTATTGGTAAAGAGGTGTAATAATCATATTATAATCATGATCAGTAATCAATGTAATTGATGTAACGTAATATGGCGTAATGGTAAGGAAGTGTAATCATGTTATAATCATGATCAATAATCTGTGTAATTGATGTAATGTATTGTCATGTAATGGTGTAATGGAGGTGTAATAATCGTGTTCTTTCATTGCAGTTCTTCAGTTTCCCTGCCATGGTGGCGCCCTACAAGTGCTCCGTCCTCCCCCTCAGCCAAAATCAGGAATTCGTGCCGTTCGTCAGGGAACTCTGTAAGTGTGCTTTCCAGGGGTGCTGTGCTCAGTGTGTGTGTGTGGACGGTACCATGCTCAGGGTACCTCAGTGTGTGTGTGTGTGTGTGTGTGTGTGTGTGTGTGGGGACGGTACCATGCTCAGGTTACCTCAGTGTGTGTGGGGGGACGGTACCATGCTCAGGTTACCTCAGTGTGTGTGTGTGTGTGTGTGTGTGTGGGGACGGTACCATGCTCAGGGCACCTCAGTGTGTGTGTGTGTGTGTGTGTGTGTGTGTGTGTGTGTAGACAGTGCCATGCTCAGGGTACCTCAGTCACAGGGGGAGGATGGAGGAGAGCGCTGGTCAATCACCCACCCTCCCCCATCCACCTACTGTTACACCAGTGTAATAACAAGTGACTATTACTATGACCAGTGTAATAACAAGTGACTATTACTATGACCAGTGTAATAACAGGTGACTATTACTATGACCAGTGTAATAACCGATGACTATTACTCTGACCAGTGTAATAACAGATGACTATTACTATGATCAGTGTAATAACAGGTGACTATTACTATGACCAGTGTAATAACAGGTGACTATTACTCTGACCACTGTAATAACCGATGACTATTACTCTGACCACTGTAATAACCGATGACTATTACTCTGACCAGTGTAATAACCGATGACTATTACTATGACCAGTGTAATAACAGGTGACTATGAAGGCTAATGATTAATCCTCTGCTCTCTGTCCACAGCCGAGGCCTTGACCAAGAACGGCGTGTCCCACAAAGTGGACGACTCTTCGGGGTCTATCGGCAGACGCTACGCCAGAACGGACGAGATTGGCGTGGCCTTCGGCATCACCATCGACTTCGACACGGTGAACAAGACGCCCCACACGGCCACGCTGAGAGACAGGGACTCCATGAGGCAGATCAGAGCGGAGGTGAGGGCAGCCGTCTCTAGTGCATCTCCAGACTCCAGGCTTTCACAGGGTGCTTGCACAGGTTCTGAAAGTCTTAAAAAGTATGGAATTTTTAAACACTTTTTTCCAGACCTTGAAAAGTCTGGAGTTTTGTGTGAAAGTCTTAATACAGTATGGAAAAAAGTTGTTCTCATAGTCAAATATTAAGAGTGTGCTCAATAATCTTGCACATAATATTGTAAAATAAGAAGTACTTAAGGAAAGCATATGCAAAAAAAACTTGCTATAATTTCGCTAACTGGTCACATTGACTGCATTGATATATTCATGCACTTACTAAAACGAACTTGTTTACTGAACACAACAGGTACAATCTCAACCAAAAGAGTAGGCACACAAGTATACGCATATGTGACGTGAAGGTTTTCGGGGGGGGAGGTTCTGAAAAAGTCTGGAATTTTTATTTACAAAAAGAGCAAGCACCCCGTTTCAGTCAGCAGCAGTAGTCTCCTGAGTGTTGGCATGTGCCATTCTGTGCAGCCAGTCCTCGTACCTCATATCTCCCTGGGCCATACCTCACATCTCCCTGGGCCATACCTCACATCTCCCTGGGCCATACTTCACATCTCCCTGGGCCATACTTCACATCTCCCTGGGCCATACACATCTCCCTGGGCCATACCTCACATCTCACTGGGCAGCCAGTCCTCGTACCTCTTGGAAGGGAAGGCTAGACCACTCTTAGACTACTCCAGCTGATACGTGCAGGATGGAGGCCAGTCGTGCATGTCTGACACCCTTAGACGCAGTGATGAGAGCACAGGCTTGTCCAGTACTAGTCTGCATAGCTTCTTTATGGGCCTCTGTAGAAATATGTGGAAAACAATGACACATTTCATGGCTACATCCATCTTTTTCACCCCTTCAGACTTGTAGTATACCAATGACACATGACACCACTTCAGACTCGTATCATACATGTGACGTATTACACCGCTTTAGGCTAATAGTATACTAATGATATATTACACTTTTAGACTTATTGCATACCAATGGCGTATTATACTTTTAGACTTGTGTCATAACAGTGACGTACTACTCCATTTAGACTTATGGCATACTAATGAGATATTACACTTTTGCACTTATACCGATGACGTATTACAGTTTTAGGCTTATGGCATATCAATAATGTTTTACAGTCCTTTAGACTGATAGCATACCGATGACACGTTACACTTTCAGACTTATAGCATACCGATGACACGTTACACTTTCAGACTTATAGCATACCGATGACACGTGACACTTTCAGACTTATAGCATACCGATGACACGTGACACTTTCAGACTTATAGCATACCAGTGGCCTATTACACTTTTGGTGAACCCGTTTTATTCTGCCGCAGGTGAGCGATCTGCCCGACATCCTCCGTGATCTGTCCAACGGGCTGACGACGTGGGCCGAGATCGAGAGCAAGTACCCCATTTTCGAGGGTCAGGAGACGAGCAAGAAGGACACAATTGAGGAGTAGAGCGCCCCCTAATGCACCATCTTTGCCGTTTCTCATCAGCCACGCACCCGCCACCCCCCAACCATCACCCCCAAGAACATGGACAGTTTTACACGCAACTCCATAGGAACAATTTTATGGTGACTGTAACGTCTCCCAAGAAAAACGATAAACGCGCACCATTTTGTCCCACACGAATCTCAACCACTTTAAGAATCACAAAACGAGGCGATATGTAAGGTTGTAATTATGTGTCTGTAAGAGAAACAGATGGTTAAATCTGTATCTACTCTCCCTGTCTCACCTTGCACATATGCAAAAAGGGGTAATGTTTATCTGAGCAGAAAGGGAGATTGCAACTGTAATTTGGTTGACGTGTGGGGGAAAGAGGCGTTCGCCATTCCAGTTTATGGGCTGATAAAAAATGTCATGGAAAGCTTCTTTGGTTCAATAAATGGAGCCAGCACTTTCTGAGCTTGTATGTGTTTGTACTGTGAAGTCCTCTTGTCATAATGAAACTTGTATAACAAATTATTTTTTTAGAACATAACATAACATATACAACAATTTACAGAGCATATATCTTATTTTTAGATTATATATATATATAATATTTTACCCCTTAAATGTAAATGAAAATAGAATCAGGGTTTCACAAATTAATTATTGTGTGAAGACATGCATGTTAAACATCTGTATTATAAACTTCTACCACAAGGGGGCACTGTTTCACCAAAACAGTCTGTGTAGAAAACCCTTCTGAAGTCTGATGTAGGAGTATCATGACACAGCACAGGTGAAGCGTTCCACTGAGGCTTATGGATGAAGTCAACCTGGAAGTTTACAGAATATCACTGGAGGAAAAAAAACATTCAATAGCAAAGATGTGGTCAGCAACTGCTAATGTATCACTGTGTTGCTACTCTCCATACATACACAAACTTATAAACATTCTCCTTCATTAGCCTTTCAGGGCATAGCCACATGTGCTCCATGAGAGAAGACCATTTGTTATTAAGAACATGGTGAATAGTGTACTCAAAAAGCCCCTCTGTGGATCCTGGGCCTTTGCAATCATCCTACATTCCCCATTCTGATGTGTGTCAGTGCCTCAAGACTGGTGTCATTGCATTACACTTGGCAGACGCTTGTCATGGCAACAAAACATTGCTACATCTAATGAGCTTCCTGTTCAACGGTATTAGCAGGAATAGGGAGTCATTTGGCTAGGCTGGCTCCAGGCTAACGGTGGCAATTAGTGAAATGACAGCGTTAGCAGGAATAGGGAGTCCTTTGGCTAGGCTGGCTCCAGGCTAACGGTGGCAATTAGTGAAATGACAGCGTTAGCAGGAATAGGGAGTCCTTTGGCTAGGCTGGCTCCAGGCTAACGGTGGCAATTAGTGAAATGGCTCGGAGCGAAGCACTGCCTGTCGTCACCTGTACAGGTGCGGCGTGGCCGGGCAGGAGAAAACGTCCTTTAGTCTCGCCGAGGTGTTTACACAGATGACGAAAGATTGAAGGCTGTTGATGCTGAGGTTAATTTGGGGCCGGCGATTGAGATTGTGATGAAGTGTGTGTGTGTGTGTGTGTGTGTGTGTGTGTGTGTGTGTGTGTGTGTGTGTCAGGCAAACAACATTTTCCCCAATGACCTGTGTTTAGTCAGGTGTGGCTTCTGCTTAGCAACCAGCGCCAGTAAGAAACCCTTGTGGATGTACAGATATGTCTAAGTGTGCCATGACCCTTCAGAAGTATGTGATGTCTTAAACCTAGTGGCTCACAAAGCATTGAACAGTATAGTATAGACTGAATATTAATCTCTGTCTTTGAGTTATTTTAATATACCAATTTGCACCATACAGCAAGTTCTGTTTTATACCACTGTATTATAAGGCAAGCCTCCAACATCATGGCAGACATTACTGAGACTGCACACCTTTCACAGCCCAGTGTTTTGTCACCTGTGCCATCTAAAGTACATAGGATTGCCTGTGCCATCTAGAGTAGATGGGATCACCTCTGTCATCTAGAGTAGATAGGATCACGTCTGCCATTAGCCTGTTGCACCAGTTTAACAACCTGACTGCCTTTATTTCTGGCATCTCAGGCAACTCATCAGAGGTGATGTGCAGTTTAAATATCTGGGCAGAATAATGTGCTGTGTGTGTCCATGTCTTTTATAGCTGGAGCTAGCTGTGGCCAGCAGGCCTAAGGAGTATTCGATGGAGTGTTGAGGAGTATCTCATGCATGAGGCCTAGACTGTGGCGGGCCAGTGTTGGGCACGCGCCAAGAGTGACTGCAGGCTTATGCGCTCTGGAAACAGACCTGACAAGGCCTGATGGAGAGAACTTTGATAACGTGTAATAATATGTTTTAACAATCTCATTCCCTGGAGTAGGATCAGCAAGTGGTTTTCCTAGCCTGTGAAGAGGGAGAAACACCACCACACTGAATAATGTGAGTCTTGCCATATTGCACATTGGGCAAAACATTAGCCTAGGGCCAAGGGTGTTGTGCCGCGGTGTTTTCTCTGAGGTCCATTCAAGCAGCAAACGCATTAGGCGCAGCACTGGTCAGAGGTAGGTGTTGGCAAGGGCTAGGCCACTGATACTCCCCATTTCAGGACACCCCAGACCTCCTTCTGTGCTGCCTGACCCAGCCAAACCCAGAACAAAGCTACCGCTCATCAAACATCCGCAGGGCTACCCGTGAACTGACCTTCTCACGTCCTTCAGGTAAACTATTTTCCTTTGAATCAGTTCCTGTGATTTATCAACGGTGATCTCATTGTAAAATTAGCAAACTGAGGGAAATAGTGTTTATCACTAAAACATGTTTACTTTGCACTAAACGGAAATATTAGCAAGAGTAACCAGCGCATCTGGATCAATTTTAAAACCTGAGCCAATGACATTTTTACAGAGATGAATGACTCCACATTAACTTTTACACAGCTCAGCTGGACGTGCTATCTTTGTTTGGGATAGCTACAACTTCGTGGCATGTGTAGCTCCCGAGTTGGAAACAAAGGATCCGCCCCCTACACGCATGTCGCCTGTCAAAATTATAAATACATCCACTGTTCACCTTCTACTGTTCGCGACTGCCCTATTGGCAGTTGGTGCGTGCCACTGCTCAGTCATCGCCTTTGCCTTCTTCACGGATGTAAAAAGAGCCCTTTGCTCCATTTGTTCCAAAAACTAATTTCAGAAGGATCGCTGACTAACTGGGTTTACAGCTGCATTGCCGCGCTCAAGGTTAGTGCAACAGGTGTTCCAAGGTTCCTTTGGCAGCCATGCGCGTACGGTGCATGACC
>CM050203.1:1460000-1482500 GCA_027475355.1 Coilia nasus
CTCATGTATATCTTTCATGTGTGTGAATGAGAATCTTCTCATGTGTATCTTTCATGTGTGTGAATGAGAATCTTCTCATGTGTATCTTTCATGTGTGTGAATGAGAGTCTTCTCATGTGTATCTTTCATGTGTGTGAATGAGAGTCTTCTCATGTGTATCTTTCATGTGTGTGAATGAGGCGAGAACCCTGAGGCCCGTTGTCACGTGTCTGTCCTGCTACGGCACAGCTCACTGGTGTTCATGGTGTCACGTCCCACAGCACAGGTCGCTGGTGTTTATGGTGTCACGTACCACAGCACAGGTCGCTGGTGTTCATGGTGTCACGTCCCACAGCACAGGTCGCTGGTGTTCATGGTGTCACGTCCCACAGCACAGGTCGCTGGTGTTCATGGTGTCGCGTCCTACAGCACAGCTCACTGGTGTTCATGGTGTCACGTCCCACAGCACAGGTTGCTGGTGTTCATGGTGTCGCGTCCCACAGCACAGGTCGCTGGTGTTCATGGTGTCGTATCCCACAGCACAGGTCGCTGGTGTTCATGGTGTCGCGTCCCACAGCACAGGTCGCTGGTGTTCATGGTGTCGTATCCCACAGCACAGGTCGCTGGTGTTCACATCTCTTGTCTGTCCTGCTACAGTACAGGTTGCTGGTGTTCATGGTGTCGTATCCCACAGCACAGGTTGCTGGTGTTCATGGTGTCGCGTCCCACAGCACAGGTCACTGGTGTTCACGTCTCTTGTCTGTCCTGCTACAGTACAGGTCGCTGGTGTTCATAGTGTCGCGTCTCTCCTGCTCCACAGTACAGGCTGCTGGTGTTCATGGTGTCGCGTCTCTCCTGCTCCACAGTACAGGTCGCTGGTGTTCATGGTGTCGCGTCTCTTGTCTCTCCTGTTCCACAGTACAGGCCGCTGGTGTTCATGGTGTCGCATCTCTCCTGCCCCACAGTACAGGTCGCTGGTGTTCATGGTGTCGCGTCTCTCTTGCCCCACAGTACAGGTCGCTGGTGTTCATGGTGTCGCGTCTCTCCTGCTCCACAGTACAGGTCGCTGGTGTTCATGGCGTACGGCATGCTGGCGGTGTTCTGCAGCATGGGCTGGGCCTACCTGACGCTCGTCCTGTCGCACTGCGTGCTGCTCTACAGCATCTCCCTCGTCAAGCTGCGCTGGCTCTGCTTCGCCGCCGGACTCTCCACGCTCGCCACCTTCAGGATGGAGCCCTTTCTCTCCTGGCAGGTAGGAGACAGAAACAGACATCTATCTATCTATCTATCTATCTATCTATCTATCTATCTATCTATCTATCTATCTATCTATCTATAGCCTCTGTAGCCTCTATAGCGCCCTCTATAGGTGGATTATTCACCACACTCGCCACCTTCAGGATGGAGCCCTCCTCTCCTGGCAGGTGGGTGCAGCAGGCCGGGGATCCCATATAGTGAGAAAGGTTCATGTTTAAGAAGGGGCAGCTCACTCCTCCAGTGTGTGTGTATGTATGTATACCACTTGCACCAAGGTCAGGAAACCCACACTACCTAAATATGTAACATGTCCCTGCTGAACGTGTGTTTGCATGAATGTATCCTTAGTTATGGACACACAGCAGCACGTGTAAATGACAAGTTATGTGCATGGAAAAGACACACATTTTTGTTGTTTTCCTTGACAGGATTTCTAACCTCAGATCTTCAGTGCTGGTATGGTGTAAAAGCAGAAGATGTGTAACAACCCTGTTATTACTCATAATAACTGTAATGTACAATATATAATGATACTATCACATGTTCCTAATGAATATGCATAAGCCGATGTTTAACAAATTAGACCTGGGGAACAGACACTGTGTCATGTCACTACTGTTACCCTTCACAGCATAGTTTTGACCAGAAATGTAATTTCATCACTCCTTCTCCTGATGCTGCACTGTGAAAGCAGACAATCTATAAGGGGTTCTTTTACTACTAATACTTCTACAGGCAGGCTTTGTGACGGGCGGCTTTGAGCTGCGCCATGTCTTCTTCTACGGCGGCTGCGGCTTCACCGTCATGCGCTGCATAAGCTTCGCGCTGGAGAACTGCGACAGGAAGGAGGGAAACTTCAGCTTCCTGGAGCTGCTCAAGTACAACTTCTACCTGCCCTTCTTCTACTTTGGGCCGGTCATGACCTTCGACAGGTTCTACCTGCAGGTGGGGGTGGACATGAGAAGCATGCTAGCATCACAAAATATATATTTAGTTTTTACATTTTGGTAACAGTTTATTTTACGGGTCCCTTTTTTACTTTACCTTCAAAAACGTTTACCTGCAGGTGGGCGATGGACATGAGAAGCATGTTAACATCACAAAATATACATTTATTTTTTAACACTTTATTTTACAGGTGCCTTTTTTAGTGTAACTACATGTAACAACATGTAATACTATGTACTTACACTGTACATAGCTACCACTAACCCTAACCCTCTGGTACAGTGTATGTACATAATGCTACATATTGTTACATACATTGTTACACTGCACCTAATTGATGTAACAGGGACACTAAAATAAAGTGTAGATAAGCATCTTGTATGAATTTGACTTCCATACCTAAGCAGGTTCTTCAGCAGTATATTTACAGTAATGTCTTACTGTCCCTTTAAGACCATGCAGTACATGTAATAAATGCGTCCATCCAAAGGCATTTGGGAGTGGGGTCTGGTGTCTGTGTAGTGCATTTAGAAGGCACTCAAAGGGGCGTCAGAGAGGGCACACGTTTTAAACTCCCAGACTGGGGTCTGGGCTATGCTCATGTAAAATGTCACATTGCTTCTACTAAATGATTTGGCACCTGACTTGGTTGTTGGAGTCTGTGGTTGTAAACGTTGTGTGTTCCTTGTGCCAATCACCCGCAGGCCAACATCCCCAATCTGATCCGGAAGGAGAGAGAGATGTGGAACCTCTCCATTCAGGCTCTCATCAACCTGGCGGCCATTTTGGTGGTGGACGTGCTGTTCCACTTCCTGTACATCCTGACGATACCGTCCGACGTGAAGCTCCTGAAGCACCTTTCTGACTGGGCTTTGAGTCTGTGTTGTCTTCGTCCATGTTTATTCTGTCCACTAGAGGGCGCCATGACACTCTAATTCAGTGCTGGGTTGTTTTGCTTCACTGGGTTATGTAGTTGGCTTTGTGAAAATCATGTTTCTGTTAGATGGGAAATGTGTATATGTTCACACAAATTGTTGTTTTGAAGCTGTCATTTTTATGTCATCTCATCTATTTTTCAGTTTAAAGCAACATTTGTACAACAGTGTGTATGGATGTGTGTATGTGTGTGTGCATATGCATCATTTATGAATGTGTGCGCCTGCGTTTCCTTTCTTGCATCTCAGCTGAGGCTACTGTAACGATCTCCTTTTGTGTTTGTATTCCCAGTTGGCCTGGCATACATAAACCTGGTCTATGATTGGGTGAAGGCCTCTGTGATGTTTGGTGTGATAAACACAGTTTCCAGGCTGGACCACCTAGACCCCCCTCAGCCTCCCAAGTGCATCACCAAGCTCTATGTGTTCTCTGAGACGTCAGTTCTAAATTCTACAGTTCTAAATTCTAGAATTAGGACAATGAACATGCAAATGCTAAATAATGGATGCTGACTTCAGCAGAGGCATTAGTGTCAATCAGATTATACTTTAAATAACCCTTGTTTTGGATTTTTTTCACAGGCATTTTGACAGGGGGATCAACGACTGGCTTTGCAAGTATGCTATTTATCTTTACAATTCATGTTTATGTCATAAAAACATTCAAACAAAGAACTCAGACTTAAATATCAAGAGTCTATGGACCCATGTCAGAGCAGTCAAATAGCACATTAGACAAGCAAGATTACTGATGAAATGAACAAAGACCCTGTACAGTTGGGCAGTCAGAATCACAACATTAATGTATGTGATCATTAACACCTGAACTTACCTTGCTACTATAGGTCCATGGTTAGTGTATGTGCTATTTTTATTGTTTTCAAGTCTTATAGCAAATTAAAAAGCCAGCTTATTGACTAATTAGGTAATTGCTAGTTCTAGTGCCTGTGTTGGTGTCCTCAGGTATGTGTATAACTGGGTGGGATGCATGATTAGCATGATTAGCTAATTAGCAGTGGCTGTGTTGGTGTCCTCAGGTACGTGTATGACTACCTGGGTGGGAAGGATGATTAGCTAATTGCTAGCGTCTGTGCTGGTGTCCTCAGGTACGTGTGTAACTGCCTGGGTGGGAAGCGTGATTAACATCATTAGCTAACTGCTAGTGCTTGTCCCTGATTCCTCAGTTACGTGTATAACTACCTGGGTGGGAACCATGATTAGCATGATTAGCTAATGGCTAGTGTACTGGTATCCTCAGGAACGTGTACAACTACCTGGCTGGGAAGCATGATTAGCTAACTGCTAGTGTGCTGATGTCCTCAGGTACGTGTACAACTACCTGGGTGGGAAGCATGACAGCGCGCTGGAGGAGCTGACGGCCACCCTGTGCACCTACGGGGTGACGCTCCTGTGGCTCGGCCCAGGATGGGTGGTACTGCTCTGGGCCTTTCTCAACTGCTTCGGCCTCAACCTGGAGCTCTGGGTCACCACCTTCTTCTCCATGGAGCCCTTCGTGTCTATTGAGGTACCACATCTTGTCTGACCCTTCATGTCTATCGAGGTACCACATTGTGTCTGACCCTTAATGTCTATTGAGGTACCGCATCGTATCTGACCCTTCGCGTCTATCGAGGTACCGCATCGTGTCTTACTCTTCATGTCTATTGAGGTACCACATCGTATCTGACCCTTCATGTCTATTGAGGTACCACATCGTATCTGACCCTTCATGTCTATTGAGGTACCGCATCGTATCTGACCCTTCGCGTCTATCGAGGTACCGCATCGTGTCTGGCCCTTTTGTGTCTATCGAGGTACCACATAGTGATGAGGCACACAGAAAGACCTACAGCAACAGTGGGCTTGTTTGAAACGACTGGCTGGCTGAGTGGCTGGCTTAAAGCAATGCATTCTGGTCTCGTCTGAACGTCACCATACAATACTGACCCATATGCTCAGCCACTCAGCCAGCCACTCAAACAAGCCAATTCAAACAATGTTCGTGACCTAATAATCAAGGCTTATGCAGGTTCAAATACAGGTAACATAATTACACCACACTCATTGCAGAGGTCTGCCACGTGTGTATATTCTTTGCAATAAAAAGAAATTCTACTGTCTATATTTGATATATGTTTTCTGATTTATGTGTTTGTGTGTGTATGTGTGTGTTTATGTGTCTGTGTGTGTGTGCCCAACAGATGTCGATGTCTGCTGCTATGTCACGAAGAATCCGGGCTCTCTTTAATACTTTCAACTACTGGGCAATCGTCCTGTTCAATATCTTGGCTCTGAACAGCCTCGACTTCGCCAAGATGGTGGCCAAGAGATTGTTTCTCAAAGGTAGGCTGTGTAGCTCATCATTGCAATAAGAAAATCATGGATCACATACAATATTGCATTTTCCCACAACATGTCGGATGATTGTGTAATTATACAACCATTTATTCTCTACAAATATCTGTTGATTTATATGCACCATTCTATTTATAAATATGAATAATTTCAGAGTCAGTCAGTCATGCTGTGTCAGTCATAGTGAATCTGATGAAGAACAACTCTGGGCATTCTGTAGCACACAATAAAATGGTGTGAGGTTTGCCGGCCCGTTTGTGTTGCATTCACGAGCCGTGCCTCTCCCAGGGTTCCCCCTGACGACCGTGATGGTGATGTTCGTCACCTACTGTCTGGTGCAGCTGATCAAGGAGAGCGAGCGGAGACAGGCGCTGATTGACGACCCCGACCCCATCCCACCTCTCCCGCCCGCTCCCCCGGCTGTCGACCCCTCCCAGGCTGCCGACGGCGTCGCCACCGCTCCACCCCCACCGCTGGACCCCAGCAAGGAAAAGGCAGAGTAGGGAGGGCAGCTGCGGATTGGATGGAGCTTCGCTTTTCCTGCTGCTGATTGGTCAAGAGCTGCACTACATGTGTTAAGGGTCAAAGGAAATGACGTGACTGGAATGCTGTTTTCTGATAGAGACACTGATAACTAATGATGTTTTCTGATAGACACATTGATAACTAACTTTTTAGAAACATCACTTTTATTTGGAGGGTAACATTATCACTGTAAGATAGAAACCGCATGAAAGGGTTAATATATTGGAAAAATACTAGTTTCACTGTTTTTACAGTATTTTATTTGACAAACATTAGCGATGTTGTTTACAAGACATGCTGCCCATAGACTGAGATTTTATATCACGTTTTTAAAACTGAGAGCTACTTTTACTCTACAATCTGTAAATACTCCGCAGTGCTGACCATCAGCATGGGGATGTCACCTGGTTTTAAACCCGGGGAAAGAATGTATTTTTGGACTAGGCTAAGTATTCTCTGTCTAGCGAGGAATGTGTAGTTTAATAAACCACAAACAGTCCACTTGCGTGATACGCTTCTGTTTATTTTTGCTTCTGTGCTGCTAAAAATGTACTTCACATATTTCTGACTTGACTCTTCTGGCTTGTTAGACGTGGTGCTTCAGTATGGTGCTCAGTCACAGTCACGCACTGGCCCCAGAGGCTCATGGGAGTTCTCCTGCTGCTGTTTGCTCGCTGTGACACCACGGGCTGAGATTAGTCTGTGAGAGCGGTTGAGCGTCCCATAAATTTGGGGAGGTGACTTTGTCCCTACTGTTACCAAGCCCTCCTCTAATGGAATATATCTGTGGCGTTACATAAGCCCCAAGGCCCTCTGGAGCTTCACCCCTCACCACCCCCACCCCCAGCCCCACTCACAAGGCCCTCTGCTCCTGAACTACATCCCCCCCACCCCCACCCCCACCCCCACGGCCACTCACAAGGCCCTCTGCTCCCGAGCTTCGCCCCTCACCAACCCCCAATGAGCAAAGCTACCCTGGAGAAACTCTGAACACACAGCCTAGGAACTCTGCTCTTTAACCCTTGGTTATTAGACATCAGAGACAAAACACAATAACTAAACTCCCTTTGTTTCCTTTCCAGTGAAGTATAGCATAGTTTAAGAATAGCATAGTTTAAGAATAGCATAGTTTACCTGTTCTATAGCGAAAAACTGGCTAAGTTGTTGTGGTGGAAACCCTTGTTCTTCAATAGTTCACAAACATCAAGGGCATTAGAGACCTAAGGGCTTTTAAAATATAATTTGTCATTCAGTAATTCATATACAGTATAAAGATGATCCCATTCCATCAACAATATCCCATGTTTTGATTAATTGTTATTATTAAATAAAAGCACCTTCACAGTTATTTCAGATCATTTTAACAGCTTCAAAAATAGAATCTGCTTTAAAATACAACAAATTGAAATAGCATTTGTCAGTACACATCACACTAACATTAAATAGACCGTTTACATCAAAAGTGATATTTAATATGAATAATGTTAGTCTAGACATCACAGAGTGTGGTGAAACAAATAACCCAGTTGAACTGCACTAACTATAATGGATGAGATAAGCCCTGGCAGAGGTTAGCAAGTTAAATAGTGCCACTGTGTACCCCCATCTGTTACCAGGTAATCCACTAATTTCCCCTCACAATGCCTCAGCTTGCCATTAGGGGGCGCTGTGAGTAACCCCTGCTCTCAGCTGGCCTCCATGACTCAGGGCAGGCCTGCCTTCCTCCCAGGGCCAGTGTGTCAGCTGCTGCCCCTGGGGGGGGGTATTATATTTCACATGTACCAGAATGGATTCCACAGCTTTGTGCCGGCCCCCCTATAAATAGAGCCCCAGTTGGGGAGTCATGTTGAAGAGTCGCGGCAGCTGCCGAGGCCGAGTGCCCTGACGGCATTACCAGTGACCCAGCCCCAGAGAGGGAGAAGGAGAGAGAGAGAGAGAGAGGGAGAGAGAGGCACAGAGAGAGGGAAGGAGTGAGAGGGAGAGAGAGTGAGTGAGAAAGAGAGACAGAGACAGAGGGACTGAGCGAGAGAGAGGGAGTGAGTGAGAGAAAGAGAGCGAGAGAGAGAGACTGTGCCAGAGCTTAGTGTAGGGCAGTAGTGTGGAGAGGAGCGACTAGCAGTTCCCCAAGTCAGCTCAGCAGACGACCTTCCACCAGGCAAGATGTCGACGGCGATCGACCCGCTGGAGGAGCCCCGCATGTACCAGCAGACGCTGCTGCAGGACGGCCTGTGCGCCCTGCTGGAGAACGACAAGTTTGTGGACTGCGTGCTGAAGATCAAGGGTCGCGAGTTCCCCTGCCACCGGCTGGTGCTGGCCGCCTGCAGCGCCTACTTCCGGGCCTTCTTCCAGTCGGACGCGGACGAGAGCAAGAAGCGCGAGATCGTGCTGGACGAGGTGGAGCCGGGCGTCATGGGCATGATCCTGCGCTACCTGTACACCTCCAACATCAACGTGACGGAGCAGAACGTGCAGGACGTGTTCGCCGTGGCCAACATGCTGCAGATCCCCTCCATCTTCACCGTGTGCGTGTCCTTCCTGCAGAAGAGGCTGAGCCTGAGCAACTGCCTGGCCATCTTTCGCCTGGGCCTGATGCTGGACTGCCCGCGGCTGGCCATCGCCGCCCGCAACTTCGCCTGCGAGCGTTTCCAGCTGGTGTCGCGGGACGCGGAGTTCTTCCAGCTGACCGCCAGCGAGCTGGCCGCCGTGCTGTCCGCCGACAACCTGAACGTGGAGAACGAGGAGGCCGTGTTTGAGTGCGTGCTCACCTGGGTGGGCAAGGACGAGGCGGGCCGCCTGGAGGAGCTCCCGGGCCTGCTGGACTGCATCCGGTTCCGGCTGATCCCCCAGGAGTACTTCAGGGACAGGGTGGAGGGACACAAGTGGCTCTGCGGCAACCCCGAGGTGGCAGACAAGCTCCAGCTGGTCAGGGACGCTCACGAGGGCAAGCTGCCGGAGCCTGAGAAGATAAAGAGCAAGAAGGCCCCAAAGGAGGAGAACGGGGATGCGAAGGAGGGAGAGGAAGAGGAAGAGGAGGTGGAGGAAGAGGAGATCAGCCTCCTCCCCAGCGTCCTGAACGATAACCTGCGCTACGGCATGTTCCTCAGGGACCTGTTGTTCATGATCAGCGAGACGGGCTCCGTGGCCTACGACCCCACGGGGAACGACTGCTTCGTGGCGGCCATATCCACACAGATCCCCAAGAACCACTGCAGCCTGGTTACCAGGGAGAGCCAGATCTTTGTTGCCGGGGGGATCTTCTTCGATGAAGAAAACAAAGAGCAGCCGCTCCACTCCTACTTCTTACAGGTATCTGTCCAGAACGCACATCATCTTACTGATAAACTTTTTACAGATATCTGTCCAGATCTCACATAATCTTACTGACAAACTTTTTACAGATATCTGTCCAGATCTCACATAATCTTACTGACAAACTTTTTACAGGTATCTGTACAGAAGATCACACTCAACATGGCATTTTAAAACAGTCTGAATGTTTGTATTCTGAGTAATCTTTTGAGAATTATCAGTAATTTTGAATGGCAATAATACATTTAAATATACATTTAATCAATGTTGGGAATGACACAACTATGAGTATTATACTGAATAAGCATATCTGTTTAATTAATGTTGTGTAGTGTTTACACCTACACTAGTCACTTTACTCTATACATGACCTCAGAGTATTGTTCGTATCAATGTATTTAAAACAAACTGCACATTGAGATGACCTCACAGTGACATCCCCTACCCCCTCCCCCACAGTACGACCCCATGACCTCCGACTGGTTGGGCATGCCCCCCATGCCCTCCCCACGCTTCCTCTTCTCCATGGGCGAGGCCGAGAACTCCATCTTTGTGCTGGGGGGCAAAGAGCTGAAGGAGGGGGATCATATCCTGGACTCCGTTATGGTCTACGACCGACAGTACGTGCGGCACTAACCAATAGTACATACAATAGATAGTACGTGTGCCACTAATTACTATACGATAGACAGTAGGTGTGGCACTAATTACTATACGATAGACAGTATGTGTGGCACTAATTACTATGCGATAGACAGTAGGTGTGGCACTAATTACTATGCGATAGACAGTAGGTGTGGCACTAATTACTATGCGATAGACAGTAGGTGTGGCACTAATTACTATGC
This sequence comes from Coilia nasus, assembly GCA_027475355.1. Taxonomy (NCBI): domain Eukaryota; kingdom Metazoa; phylum Chordata; class Actinopteri; order Clupeiformes; family Engraulidae; genus Coilia; species Coilia nasus. Next base: position 1,470,157 of record CM050203.1, read on the forward strand.
GATAGACAGTAGGTGTGGCACTAATTACTATGCGATAGACAGTATGTGTGGCACTAATTACTATACGATAGACAGTATGTGTGGCACTAATTACTATGCGATAGACAGTAGGTGTGGCACTAATTACTATACGACCAACAGTATGTGTGCCACTAACCAATACTACATATGACCAACAGTATGTGTGCCACTAACCAATAGTACATACGACCGACAGTACGTGTGGCACTAATTACTATACAACCGACAGTACGTGTGTCATATCCTGGACTCCGTTATGGTTTACGACTGACAGTACGTGTGCTACTAATCACATATGACCGACAGTACGTGTGGCACTAATTACTATACGACCGACAGTACGTGTGGCCCTAATTACTATACGACCGACAGTACGTGTGTTATATCCTGTCTCTGTTGTGGTTTACGACCGACAGTATGTACCACTAATCAACAGTACATACGACCTACAGTACTTGTGCTACTAATCACATACGACCGACAGTACGTGTGTCATATCCTGGATTCCGTTATGGTCTACGACCGATAGTACGTGTGCTACTAATCAAAAGTACATACAAACGATCACAAAGTTTTGATATAGTGATACAACCACAGTCATATCCAGGGCTGTAGTGGAGGGTAAACGCAAGTCAACAGAGTTTACTCACCTCTCAAATTTTAGAAAGAGTTTATCCACCTCTCAAATTTTAGAAATAGAGTTTATCCACCTCTCAACAGAGTTGACACTGATGTTGATGTTAAAATGATCACAATCGTGTATTCCAGGAATGATGGAAAATGAAGTCATTTGAAATACATACACAACCCATCATAAGGTATCATTTCTGGCCCAACACTGACACAGAGACTGTTATGACCTGCTTTTTGTGGCACTGGCGAGAATATTGTTGCCATTGTAGTATACACAATTCTGGGTTTGTCTATGAATGATACTAATGATAAACCTGTCTGGCTTTTGCCCCACAGGACCTTCAAGTGGGGGGAGTCGGACCCCCTCCCGTATAAGGTGTACGGCCACGCCACAGTGTCTCACGAGGACGCGGTCTATGTGATTGGAGGGAAGGGAGACGACAAGTGAGTCTGAAATATCACACACGCATATGTACACACACACACAAACAAGCTTACACACACTGGCATACAGGCACAAAACAGACAAATGAACACAACACACACACACACACAAGCAGACTCACATATACACACACAGACATACACACACAGACATACACACGCACACACACACACACACACACACACACACACACACACACACAAGCACAGTCACATTTGCCCCTTTTTTTCCAGCAGAGCAGAACAGACAAATGAACACACAAACACACACACATTTCTTATCCTAGTCAGAATCATGTAGCAGTGGCATGCTAACTGCATGGCTGTGGCTGTCTCATGTGTGCAGGAAGTGCCTGAAGAGGGTGTGTTGCTATGACGCCAAGAGGTTTGAGTGGCAGGAGCTGGCTCCCATGGCGACAGCCCGCTCGCTGTTCGGCGCCGCCGTGCACAAGAACAAGATCTACGTGGCGGCCGGTGTCACGGACACGGGCCTCACCGACACCGTGGAGGTCTACGACATCGCCACCAACAAGTGAGTCGCGCTCAGCGCATGAACGGCAGGAGCCGGAGCAGAGGGAGCCCATTCTGGACTCGTAGTTTACGACAGACAGCACGTGTGCCAGTAATCGATATGCAAATGAAAAAAAAGATCACAAAGGTTTGATGTGAGGACATCGCCACCACCAGTGAGTGACTCCAGCGTAGCACAGACGTGACAAGGGACAGCGACTAGGGGACAGGCTGCCAGGATTCACAGTGACAAGACAAGCAACTCCATCATAAGTGGGATGATTAATATAGGAGATGACTACATCACGAGTGACACGACACACAGACACACAGTGACAGAGACGGTAGTGTGCACAATCAGAACAAGCTCTATTACCAACAACCTCCTAACTATGAGAAGCATACGAGAGATGAAGCCTCTTTTCCAGCCAATTCAACAACAATATGTTCAGTTAATGTTTGAAATCATGTGTGCTTCACCAAGCGACACCTCAGTGTGGTCTGAATCACAGGTGGTGAGGTGTTATGCTGCCTATTAATAGAAACGTCATTACCTCACACCTGTTGTAGTGCCACTAGTAAATATCTTAAGCAGCACAGTAGTCATAGCTCAGCACATTACTGCAGCCCTGAGGAGGAGCTGTGTACACCCTTAGCAAACATGCAGCACATTACTGCAGCCCTGAGGAGGAGCTGTGTACACCCTTAGCTAACATGCAGCACATTACTGCAGCCCTGAGGAGGAGCTGTGTACACCCTTAGCAAACATGCAGCACATTACTGCAGCCCTGAGGAGGAGCTGTGTACACCCTTAGCTAACATGCAGCACATTACTGCAGCCCTGAGGAGGAGCTGTGTGCACCCTTAGCTAACATGCAGCACATTACTGCAGCCCTGAGAGGGAGCTGTGTACACTCTTAGCAAACATGCAGCACATTACTGCAGCCCTAAGGAGGAGCTGTGTACACTCTTAGCAAACATGCAGCACATTACTGCAGCCCTGAGGGGCAGCTGTGTGCACTCTTAGCAAACATGCAGCACATTTGGCATCCTGGGCTCTGTAGCTGCCACTCACAGATGAACAAATAGCATCAATGTTCTACCACTCACAGATAAGGAAATAGCATAAATTGATGTTCTACCACTGATAGATATACAAATAGCATACATAGTTATTCTGCCACTCATAGATAAACAAGCACAATCAGACATGGCAACCTGGCCCCCCATATGGGCGGACAGACACACACACAGAGGGCCCCCCATATGGGCGGACAGACACACACACACAGACGGCCCCCCATTTGGGCACCAGGTAATAAATAGCATGAATGAATGTTCTACATGCTTTACCGTAGTGCACTTTACTGTTGTAGCTCAAGTCTAAGACTAACGTCAGTGTTTTAGGATTTCTTGGGTTGTAAAGAAGACAGAGCTGGAGCTTTTATACAGAGCATAGGATTCCTCTGCACCCACCAGTGTCATGATGATCTTATCTAGCAGCGAACCTCAGGATACCTGTGCCTCAGACTCATAGCTCTCGACACAGCAAGAGGCCAAATAGTGCTACCCTGCATCATCTCTGATTTATATGTGACGGATGATGGTTATAATGTGTTTTATTTGTGTTGCAGGTGGTCAGACTTTGTGGAGTTTCCCCAGGAGCGGAGCTCCCTGTCTCTCGTGGTGCATGAGGACTGTCTGTACGCTGTGGGGGGATTTGCGATGGTATCCAAAGAGAACAGCGACGAGCTGGTGCCCACAGAGATCACTGACATCTGGAGGTGAGCCACTGGGCTGGTTTTATATGTCATATTCATATAAGAGTGTCTGATAGCATTTGTTTAGAGACTAAGAATTCCTGTGAAGTAATAAAACAGGTGACCATTTGAACTCATGGCCACTATTCTGCTGTGACAGGTATGACGAAGGCGAGAGGAAGTGGAAGGGCATTCTGAGAGAGATCCAATACGCCTCTGGCGCCACCATACAGGGCGTACGTCTGAACACACTGCGCCTTAGCAAGATGTGAGCCACGATGGCGCCCTCTGGTGGACAAGGATGTTTTTGCAGGACCTGACAGCACAAAGACCCTTTTCAGTCACTGAGGTTCAATTCTCCCTAACAACTCCATTGATGATTTTTCATAACACTCATTCCATAATGAAGAATAGGCATCTTGGACTGTGAGCCAGCGTTCAACAACATGAAAGAAACATTTTGCTGTCGTCTACTCTGTTTCCCACACCATCTGCATCACCCTTTTTAACTTATTTTGTGGAGTGACTTTGCTTTTCTTTTTTATCATAAATGATGAACATGTGCTTTTGGTAGAGCAGCGCTGATGGGCAGGTGTTTTTCCCCCCGTGTCCACATGTGATCGCACAGCAAGACAGTAGCTCGAGATGCCATCACACACACTCACACACACACACACACACACACACACACACACACACACACACACACACACACACACGCACTGGCCTGGAGAGAATGGCTTGACCACATGCGTAACACATGTTGGTGCCGCTTAATATATATACGTGTGTGCATTCTATATGTTTTCTGTCCAGTTTGGATCAGATAGAAATGTTACATTTTGGGCCAAATCACAGCACATAACTCCAACACCAAGCACAAGAAAAAAATAAAGTTTTGTTTTTGCACAGTCTTGACAGAAATGTTCTCTTTGGGAATATAATTTTAATCCGTTGTGTCTTAGAAGCACTGCATTACCCTGCAGTTGATGGCAGTTTAAACAGAAATGTGTTCACCCACATGTACTGTAAATAAGGCATTTATGTGATCAGGTTATGGCAATTCTTTATCACATAACAGAGCCCACGTTGCATAATTTAACATTTTGTCCCATGAAATTACTCAAGAATGAACTTGTAATAATCCATCTTTCCTTTCTGGCAAAATACCCCACACATGGCACTGGCAGGGCAACAGGGCAATAGTGCCCCACTGGCAGGGCAATAGTGCCCCGTGCCCAAATACCCCACACATGGCACTGGCAGGGCAATAGTGCCCCGTGCCCAAATACCCCACACATGGCACTGGCAGGGCAATAGTGCCCCGTGCCCAAATACCCCACACATGAGCCACTGGCAGGGCAACAGGACAATAGTGCCCCCTGCCCTGTGGTCGGATATGGCACAGTATGTTAATCATCGGGTGTGGTACAAGTACACTTCACACAGAGAAGCACACACACAAACCCATTTAACACACACGGTTTAGTCTGCTATTGAAATGTTTCGTTTATTTAGCTGTCGCATGTTACAGACAGTTAACACTAACCAATACAATAAATGACATAAAATACATATTGAGTTAATAGCACCTCTAGAAACTATTGTGTTGATATTGTTTTAGTATCCTCTTTCATATAACCAACACAACTACGGCCTACATGTGTTGTTTGTACAGTGGAGTTAAGTAAGTTAACCACATTGGGCTTATATAGCAAGCTACAGGGAAACATGAGAAGAGCTACACACAGGATTGGCTTAATACACTAATAGGATAAGTAAATAGGGTATACGATGCCTGTAGCCTTTCGGCTTTTAGAGAGCTAAAACAAAATGGATTACATCAATGATTCTTATTTCAAATCAGTTGCCATAGATACTATGCAATAAGCAGGCTTCCTCCAAAAAGGTATGAATGACTACACTCTGTGGCCAGGGTTTACTGTGCAAATCCATCTATCCACATTTTGGATATTCAATTTAGGCTTCTTGAACAGAGTTTTAACAGAGGAAGCCAATCTGAATTCCATTGTTTAAAATAAAATATCTCAACATACGCATGAATAACCTTCTATCCATTATCTTTCAAAGACACCGAGATTCATGTTTAAAAGAATGAACCTCTGAATCCAAGGCCACAAAACCAACACCCTTACCCCACTAGCAGCAAATTAGGAACTAGACGTCCTCACTCACTTTGTGAGAAAAGAACGATACAGTGTGCTAATATACACTAACACCATTTCACCATTCAGCACGATCAACATTAGATATCGGACAAAAACAATTATGTTTATGCCTGAACACAATCAAAAACCTTCGGTCTTATAGCTACGACATCAGCATCGTCATTTAGAACCATATTCTTGTTTGAAATAAAACTAGGATTTTGGTCATGTGCTCTGAGACAAAAAAAGACAAATATTGAAGTGATGGTGCTTAGAAGTCAGCAACCATCATTGTGGAAACGGCAAACGTGTTTAGTGTCGAGCTTAATAAGGTGCGGTTCGGATTTATGGACGAGCGAATGCTCTTTCATCTCCAATGATGTGAATCCTCCAAACGTGCCAAACCCCAAACGTCTGTAAAGTGCTTCTGAAAATGAAAAGCTTTCTGCCGAGTTAGTGCGACCACACCCATGAGCCTAGCTCAGATGAAACAGGAAGTTCAAAGTCAAAATTTGGATTCGTGTTCAACAGTGCATGCTCCCGCTTTTACTAGGTGGTCTCTGACCAACCTCTTGTCTTGGGAGCTTCCAACATTTTTTGTCTCTAAAACAGGGATACCACTCCAATAACAACCAATATAAAATAAGGTGCTTTAAGAAATACACAGACTGACAAAAACAATAGAGTTTTTTACACAAATTGTGGCAAGGGTCCATTCACTCCCACTAGGCTCACTCCTGGCACTAATTATTGCAACTCTCTTCTCCAAAATGTCAGAAGAATTGACCTCGTTTCTCCATGACAACCACTGTGATAATCTTCACCAAAGTGCTGAGCTTATAAAAAAAACATCACCATCTGTTTTTTATTCTTTAGTCACCATCTCTCTTTCTAAGTCGATTATTAAGCAATTATCTTTCCTTTCACTGAAACATTCACTATGAGGGCTTGGCCACTCCTTATACACGCTTAAGGCAACACTAGGCAACACTGCAGTACCCAACTACGACCAGCACCCCCTGGAGTCTCCACACAACATTACACCACACCATCAGCCAAGTGGTGCTGCATGTAGAAATGACACCACACCAGATCCGATCCTGTCACTGCTCCTCTGCCAGGTTTTACTGATGACTTCAATGTCAGAAGAAGAGCTGGCTGAGAGCACTGAAGGGTTTTATTTACCCACGGAGACGCATGATGGCACCTTGCTTGTCATTGATGAGGCCATTTTCCTCATTCCCTTTCTGACGTCGTAAAACTCATTTAGAACTTGAAGCATTTCATCTGCAAAAAGGACAAACTATCTCTCCAAAGCAGTGGCTGTGCTTTGAACACAGTAGTGTAACACTGCCTGACTGGAATGGACAGTGGATGCTGTGTGTGGGTACTGGATGCTGTGTGTGGGTACTGGATGCTGTGTGTGGGTACTGGTGCTACGCGCTATGCTGGACCAGGAAGCTTCATTGCAGGGAAACCAGAGGACACTGGAGGCCTCTGGAGATGGTTGACAAAGCAGCAGATGATTGTGAATGAGCAGTTGTGTCCACGTACAAGTGGGAGGTCCCTCCATGTAATGACGTAACAGATGAAGCTGTTAGAGATTCACACAAGGGGCGAGTGAAACCGCCCCAGCAGCTAAGCACACAAACATCTAAAGATGATTACATTGGCAAAGGAGGCAAAAATAAACCAACCAACCAACTAATAATAACACAAACAAACCATGAGTACCATAGGAAAGAACATAAGGTTATTACTGACAACGGAATTCCAACAATGAAACACACTTCTGCTCCTTTGACTGTCCGTCTTAAAAGTATCCAGGACATAGAAGCTTGTACATCATATATAGCATGGTAAGGTGCCTTGGCTTTCCACCAATGGCAGGAAACGCAGCACAGCTTATAGTAATGTAAGCTTATCCACAACGTTCCCAGTGTTCCATCTGCAGGAGCCAGTAAGGAAAGTTCCGCTGTAGCTCCTCCTCCTCTTGTAAACACAGGGGAACAGGTCTGGGCCAGGGGTGGGCAAGTCTGGCTTCAGGTTATTTCATGAATTAGCTATAATCCCGCTGGCCTAAGATCTGTGCAAACTAGAATCGGCTGATTAAGTGAATGGGAGTCCAAAACTAATACAGGTAGAATTTGTACTCTCTAAAATCACATTTCCTTCCTCTGAATATGGAATAGGCCATTCCAAAACTGACAGGAACATTTGAGCACATTCATAGCATATTTCTATAGAGGATTTCTGAGGGAAAGCAGAACAACACTGCTTTTGTTCTAGGCTGTTATTCAGAATTGAATGTACTGCAAACATTTGTATAGATGTCTTTACAGATTATTAGCTGGGATTTAGAATTGTCAACACTATTCATTTAGTGTTGAACTGTATGGAACTGTATGCCACCCCTTATACAGCACAGGATAACAGCACAAAGTCCACTACATGCCCAAATTGCACATTTTCTCACTCAAAGCATATTTAAAAAGGAAACAAAAACATGACTGAAGGATGTCAAAATAAAGAAATGAAAATAATTTCCAATAGTAATTACTGTAAGTGCTTAGGGGACTGTTCTCACATTCTGGAGTGATAAGCCTTTTATTAATGACCTGGCCATATTCACACTGTACCAGGGGAAACTCAAACACTGGCTGTTCCATAACATGAATGTAATATTGCGCCCATACAACATCGGATTTCAAACCCAGATGCAGGTGGGAAATAGTCGTGCTGGATCTCCTGGGGGGTCACATGGGTTTCTGAGCAAGGCACGTGCAGGGACCACAGGCTAAACCATAGACAGCCCCACTCTCTCTCTCTCTCTCTCTCTCTCTCTCTCTCTCTCTGTGTCACACACACACACACCACCCTCTGCTCTCATCTCCACACACACACACACACACACACACACACACACACACATCACCCACTGCTCTTATCTCCACACACACACATCACCCTCTGCTCTCATCTCCACACACACACACACACACATCACCCTCTGCTCTCATCTCCATACACACACACACACACACACACACACACACACACACACACACACACACACACACACACACACACACATCACCCACTGCTCTTATCTCCACACACACACACCACCCTCTGCTCTCATCTCCACACACACACACACACACACACACACACCCACACATCACCCTCTGCTCTCATCTACACACACACACACACACATCACCCTCTGCTCTCATCTCCATACACACACACACACACATACACACCACACTCTGCTCTCATTTCTACACACACACACACACACACACACACACACACACACACACACACACACACACACACACACACACACACACACACACACACACACACACACACATCACCCTCTGCTCTCATCTCCATACACACACACACACCACGCTCTGCTCTCCTCTCCACACACACACACACACATATAAAGCTCTCAACCCCTACACTGGGGTCGTAGCCAGAAATCCTAAAATGGGTGGGCCCAGACAAGTGTCAGGTGGGCCTAGCCCACAACACACAGGCCACTTTTTATTACTAAAACAGTCAATTGAACTAATAGAGCCTTCTGATTGGGTGGGCCTGATTGACAAGTGGGTGGGCACAGGCCCATCCCAGCCCACATGTGGCTACGCCTGTGCTCTAAACCTCTATATGCTAACCCTCTATATGCTAAACCTCCACAGCTCTAAAGCTCTATATGCTAAACCTCTATATGCTAACCCTCTATATGCTAAACCTCCACAGCTCTAAACCTCTATATGCTAAACCTCCAAAGATGTCAGCCTCTATATGCTAAACCTCCACAGCTCTAAACCTCTATATGCTAAATCTCCAAAGCTCTAAACCTCTATATGCTAAACCTCCAAAGATGTCAGCCTCTATATGCTAAACCTCCAAAGCTCTAAAGCTCTATATGCTAAACCTCCCAAGCTCTAAACCTCTATACGCTAAACCTCCAAAGCTCTCAGCTTCTATATGCTAAACCTCCAAAGCTCTCCGCCTCTATATGCTTCACCGTAAATGCTCATTTCATCAGGCATGTCCTACTGCTCCCAGTGCGAGTCTTCCTTAGTCTCCTCTGTGGCTGTGACACTACACCAGAACAGGAGGTCAGGCCCAATTTATAATTAGTTAATAATTCATTCCAATGATTCTGATATCTCCCACAGCTCCCTAGAAGCTAAAGCCTTCAACAAAGTGCCATTTTTTACAACATAAAACGGAGCAGAAACAAAATAGTTTGCTTAACATAAGCAAAAGTCAATAGGGGACAACACTTAGGCCAAACAGGAGATCTCCATGCCAACCTCTCTTGGGAACACTAGCCTGTGATTGGCTAATGTAGGGTCACATGACCAGATTAACCAGAGCTCTCGCCCTACATCAGACCTTTTTCACATTTCCACACACTCATGCACTGTTTGTCTCTCTCTCTCTCTCTATCACGCTCTCTCTCTCTCTGACAAACATATAGTCTCCATTCCTGCCTATGCACTGCACAGGGATCCTCTCCAAAGCCTTTAGCTTGTGGCAATACGTACCAAACGTTACAAAAAGAAGTCATTTAAATCTCAAAGAACACAAATAACGAACAGTATAAATATCACTAAGGTTAAAAATAAGGTGCTGGGTAAGATTATAAATGTCATATTATATATGTGGTAGTAGTAGTAGTAGGCGAACTCACAGGATTTGGTTATTGCAATGCGGTATATAGAGTACATGTTTTGACGAGTCACAATTTGGTTATCACTATAGAACAGATACTGCTACATGATGTTTGAAACGCTGACGGCGGTCGTTGGGACCCCTCACCTCCCACACTCACTAATCATCTCGGAGTGTGCATGCGTTACCGGGGTGACTCTCACTCAGTGGGAGTTTACAGTCGGACAACACATTCAAAGGAGAGTCCCCCCACCCAACCCCCAAAATCCCCATGTCCCCCTGTGTCCCCCCATGTCCCCATGTGTCCCCAGGTCCCCCTGGGTCCCCATGTGTCCTGTGTCACCATGGGTTGGGTTCCTTTGTGAAGCCAGCTAGAAGCTCTGCTCGCTGGCCTCCACACACAAGACTGAAGTGACGGAGATGGAAATACCACATCGACAACAACGTTGATGACGAGGACAACGACAAGTAAGGAGTGTAAGCGTAGATCCTGCCGTTCGCTCTGAGGAAGGTCGGTGAGGAAGGTGGAGGAAGATGAGGAAACTGAGGTAAAAAAAGCACACCCAGTATCTGAAAGACCAGCATTCGTTCCGCAAGAGCCACTCAGGTACATGACTGTGGAGGGTCAGCTAGTTTCTGACTGTATTGCTCTTACCACCCATGCTACACAAGAGCCACTCAGGAACATGACTGCGGAGAGTCGGCTAGTCTCTGACTATATTTCTCTCAAACCCTTCTGGTTGCTTAGGGAAAGCACACCACTAAGCTCGTTGGTACAAGAAGACAAGCTGTGCAAATGTCAAGGGACGATTACAAAGGTAAGAATAAGACATAAGTAAAGACCTTTAAAGGTGCACGAGTAGCTTAGGTTGTTAGTATATAGTAAAAAATAACCTTTGTAAGAATATGCTGTGTGTGAACTTGAGTTAAACACCTGTATGATATATAGTAGTGTCTCCTTGAGAAGTTTCCTCTGAAAATATACTGTTGTGTGTTGCAGTTACCAAAGACGTCTCTTTGGTGAAGAGCAGCTAACCTGAAGGTTGTATACGGTAGGAAACATTAAAGGGACAGAAAGTAAACTAGGGAGAAAAACAAAGTATTTCCACACGCTACCTGTACTGTGAATGTTAGCCGGTTATGGCTAGTTAGCTAGTTGTTGCTGGAGTTTACCCTTCCTGAAGAGAAGAGGGGAGGTGGTGGGGGCAGGTTTGGGGATGGGGAAAGCCCCCCCATGGAATGGAGGAGGGGCAGAGCGAGGGGGGGGGTTGCCGTGAAGGGGGCCGGAAGCGGCGCCCCCAGACGGGGTCACGGAAAGGGCGGGCAGAGCCAGCTGCGCATCCGCCGCGTCACCACCAGGGGGGGCTGCTGAGTCCAGGCCGAGCAGGGGCGCCTCTGGGAGCAGGGGGTGGCTGACCCGGAAGCACTTCTCCTTGTGCGCCTTGAGCATGTTGGAGAAACGGAACCGCTGGCCGCACACCTCGCAGGGGTACGGCTTCTCGCCCGTGTGTGTGCGCCGGTGCCGCTTCATGTTGGGCCGGCTGGTGAAGCTCTTGCCGCAGATCTCACAGATGTATGGCTTCTCTCCTGCACACACACACACACACACACACACACACACAGATGTAAGAACTGCAAACACACACACACACACACACAGATGTAAGAACTGCAAACACACACACACAGATGTATGGCTTCTCTCCTGCACACACACACACAGATGTAAGAACTGCAAACACACACACACACACAGATGTCTGGCTTCTCTCCCGCAAACACACACACACATACACACACACACACACACACACACACAGATGTAAGGCCTGTCAATACCAGAGATGGGTGTAACGCATTGCTAAGTACTCACATTACATTTGTCGGTAACGTAGTAGTGTAACGCGTTACTGTTATAAGTTCATTAATCACACTACAGTTACTAATAGTGCATATATGCTGATTACTAAACTTTCCCAGTGAACAGTCTGAAAACAGATGTCTGAGACGGATTCCCTGACCCTCTCCCAAAATCCTCAGGTGCACGCTTGCACAATAGTCGCAAGACATGTCCACACGCAACTGTCGGTGATTGCTAAATTCAAGTAAA
>CM050203.1:1500000-1502500 GCA_027475355.1 Coilia nasus
AAATTTCACAGACTGTTTTACACCTGCACACTCCAACAGTTTTAGGTATGGTAAAAAAACGATGTGTGTGTATTCCCCTGCGCACAGCTGAGTCTGTTACTGTAAGTACACTTCCTTTTCAGATTAATCCGATGCAACGCAAGCAAGAAAAGGCCGTTTTGGAAACCAAGTACCTGTGAGTGAATAAAATGCCATTATACTCTATAGTCTGCATTTCCTCAGCCAGACGTCTATTTGCAGTAATAGCAGGGCTAGGAGAGGGAAAGGGCTGAAGAGGTTTGCAGTAATAATACTAGTAAGACAAGGTGAGGGCTGGAGAGGTCTGCAGTAATAATACTAGTAAGACAAGGAGAGGGCTGGAGAGGTCTGCAGTAATAATACTAGTAAGACAAGGAGAGGGCTGGAGAGGTCTGCAGTAATAATACTAGTAAGACAAGGAGAGGGCTGGAGAGGTCTGCAGTAATAATACTAGTAAGACAAGGAGAGGGCTGGAGAGGTCTGCAGTAATAATACTAGTAAGACAAGGAGAGGGCTGGAGAGGTCTGCAGTAATAATACTAGTAAGACAAGGAGAGGGCTGGAGAGGTTTGCAGTAATAATACTAGTAAGACAAGGAGAGGGCTGGAGAGGTTTGCAGTAATAATACTAGTAAGACAAGGAGAGGGCTGGAGAGGTCTGCAGTAATAATACTAGTAAGACAAGGAGAGGGCTGGAGAGGTTTGCAGTAATAATACTAGTAAGACAAGGAGAGGGCTGGAGAGGTTTGCAGTAATAATACTAGTAAGACAAGGAGAGGGCTGGAGAGGTCTGCAGTAATAATACTAGTAAGACAAGGAGAGGGCTGGAGAGGTTTGCAGTAATAATACTAGTAAGACAAGGAGAGGGCTGGAGAGGTCTGCAGTAATAATACTAGTAAGACAAGGAGAGGGCTGGAGAGGTCTGCAGTAATAATACTAGTAAGACAAGGAGAGGGCTGGAGAGGTTTGCAGTAATAATACTAGTAAGACAAGGAGAGGGCTGGAGAGGTCTGCAGTAATAATACTAGTAAGACAAGGAGAGGGCTGGAGAGGTCTGCAGTAATAATACTAGTAAGACAAGGAGAGGGCTGGAGAGGTTTGCAGTAATAATACTAGTAAGACAAGGAGAGGGCTGGAGAGGTTTGCAGTAATAATACTAGTAAGACAAGGAGAGGGCTGGAGAGGTCTGCAGTAATAATACTAGTAAGACAAGGAGAGGGCTGGAGAGGTTTGCAGTAATAATACTAGTAAGACAAGGAGAGGGCTGGAGAGGTTTGCAGTAATAATACTAGTAAGACAAGGAGAGGGCTGGAGAGGTTTGCAGTAATAATACTAGTAAGACAAGGAGAGGGCTGGAGAGGTCTGCAGTAATAATACTAGTAAGACAAGGAGAGGGCTGGAGAGGTCTGCAGTAATAATACTAGTAAGACAAGGAGAGGGCTGGAGAGGTTTGCAGTAATAATACTAGTAAGACAAGGAGAGGGCTGGAGAGGTTTGCAGTAATAATACTAGTAAGACAAGGAGAGGGCTGGAGAGGTTTGCAGTAATAATACTAGTAAGACAAGGAGAGGGCTGGAGAGGTTTGCAGTAATAATACTAGTAAGACAAGGAGAGGGCTGGAGAGGTTTGCAGTAATAATACTAGTAAGACAAGGAGAGGGCTGGAGAGGTTTGCAGTAATAATACTAGTAAGACAAGGAGAGGGCTGGAGAGGAAATACATTGGCAGCATGTCTGTGCAGCAGAGAGGCAGCCAGTTGCTCCTTGAAGTATGTACACTAGAAGGCAGAGTACTAATCCCCCAAACCATAACAGGTAGATTACAGATTACTAATCCCCCAAACCATAACAGGTAGATTACAGATTACTAATCCCCCAAACCATAACAGGCAGAATACTAATCCCCAAAACCATAACAGGCAGAATACTAAACCCCAAATCATAACAGGCAGGCAGATTACTGGCATCCCCAAACCCATCTTGTCATTCCCTTTTGCACTGCTACAAATTAACGGCTTTCAGAGCAGTCAGGGAGACGGAGCAGCATACAAACAGCTTTACATTTGATGACCAACAGCAGACACACAACAGCAGCCCTGTGCCACATATCACTGGTGTCCCCCAAATCAGCCCTGTGGCACAGAATACTGGTGTGCCCCAAATCAGCCCTGTGGCACAGAATACTGGTGACCGCCAAATCAGCCCTGTGGCACAGATGACTGGTGTCCCCTAAAGCAGCCCTGTGGCACAGACTACTGGTGACCCCTAAAGCAGCCCTGTGGCACAGATGACTGGTGACCCCCAAATCAGCCCTGTGGCACAGATGACTGGTGTCCCCTAAATCAGCCCTGTGTCACAGACTACTGGTGACCTCCAAAGAAGCCTTCACTCAGCCCCCATACTGCATCCTCAGAGGGTACAAGCGAACTCCACTCACTGCTTTTAATTACACTAAGCTCTATTAATGTATCACAGTCTGATTGCAT
>CM050203.1:1507500-1560000 GCA_027475355.1 Coilia nasus
CTCCATCATCACCGCCCTCTTCTTCCTCCTCGTCTGGGTCGGGCCGGCTGTCGTGACGATGACCCAGCATCGCGGCAAGGTCCGTGGCGGAAGAAGTCTTGCCCTCCGACCCCTTTGACACGTTGAGCGTCTGATTGTTGAGATTCACTTCCACGATGATCTGGTCACGGTTAAAGGAGGCGTGTCCGTCCTGAGGCCCCACCCCCTCGGACTCTAACCCGCCCTCCACACCACAGAGGCCCCTTCCCATGTCGTCCTTCTTGAAGAAGTGCTTGACCTGTGTGCCCGGCCCGTGTGCCTGGGAGCCAATGGAGAGGGCGGATGCCAGTGGCCCGTGTGCCTGGGAGCCAATGGAGAGGGCGGATGCCAGTGGCCCGTGTGCCTGGGAGCCAATGGAGAGGGCGGATGCCAGTGGGCTGGCGTGGTGTAGCTGCAGCCCTGGGTGGTGCTGCCCTCTAGCCCCGCCTCCTCCTCCTCCTCCAGCTCCTCCCCCTCCCTCCTCCATCCTGCCCAGAAACGGGCTCCCCCCATCCCGGGCATACATCTTCCCAAGCTCCGCCTCTTGCTTGATCTCGCGGTACAGCTGGGCGGGGCTCTCGTCCGGCCCCGCCTCCCCCCGGCCCTCCCGTCCGGCCATGCTGGGCTGGGGCGTGACGCCCGCCAGCGAGCGGCTGCTGATGAGCTTGTGGCAGGAGGCCGCGACGTCGCTCATCTGCAGCAAGGTGGCGGCGTTGAGCACGTCCCGCACGGTGCCGCCGCTCACCAGCAGGCGCGAGGTGTAGATGAAGTTGAGGATCTGGGCGAGGCCCTGGCTGGTGAGCGCCTCCAGGGACAGGTGCACGCGTCGCAGCTCCCGCTCCCCCTCCCACTCCTGCTGGGCCTGCTTCCTCTGCTGCTGCCTGCCCTGGGTGAAGAGCGCCTGGAAGAAGGGGCTGTGGGCGGCCAGCACCCCCTTGTGGGCCGGAAAGGTAGTGCGCTGGCGCACCAGCACCAGGTGCACGTCGCACAGGTCGGGCTGGAAGAGGCGCTGCGCGTTCAGCCTGTCCATCAAACGCGCGCAGTGCTTCGCCGCATCCTCCGCCAGCGAGAACTCCTCCGACGGGTAGTCAGTAGTCTTCTGCACGATGAGCTGAGCAGAGCCAACAGAGCAAAACCAGCAGTCAGTGTGAGCTGCATACACAGCACAATTAGCAGAGCAACTACATGAATACTACTCACATGTTGCAGAGCTTGTTATAAAGACCTTTAATGACATAGACTATGTTATGTATTCTAAAACGATAGCAACCTTAAAGTTCATTGTAAATGATAAGTTCTCTACTGGTAACACTGTATGTTGCTGTATTTTAGAATCAATATCGTTAACATTATTATCATCTGTGACATCTTTATCTTTATCATCATTACTATATTATTACATAAATAAATAAATACAAAGTCATACGAAATGACCACAAATCAAAGCAGCAGCACAGCGTGTAAATGACGATGATCGTGTCTTAAAGCTGCCTGCATGTTGTGTGTTACTACAGCAGCAACATGCGTCACAGACGTCTGATACATACACAGGGTGAGGTACGCACATGTGATAGATACACAGGCTGAGGTATGCAGACGTCTGATAGATACACAGGCTGAGGTACGCACGTTTGATAGATACACAGGGTGAGGTACACAGACGTCTGATAGATACACAGGCTGAGGTACGCAGACATGTGATAGATACACAGTGTGAGGTACGCACGTATGATAGATACACAGGGTGAGGTACGCAGGTGTGATAGATACACAGGGTGAGGTATGCTATGCACGTATGATAGATACACAGGGTGAGGTACGCACGTATGATAGATACACAGGGTGAGGTACGCAGGTGTGATAGATACACAGGGTGAGGTATGCTATGCACGTATGATAGTTACACAGGGTGAGGTACGCAGGTGTGATAGATACACAGGGTGAGGTACGCAGACATGTTATAGTTACACAGGGTGAGGTACGCAGACGTGTTATACATACACCGGGTGAGGTACGCAGACATGTTATAGTTACACAGGGTGAGGTACGCAGACGTGTTATACATACACAGGATGAGGTACGCAGACGTGTGATAGATACACAGGGTGAGGTACGCAGACGTGATACACAGGGTGAGGTACGCAGATGTGTGATAGATACACAGGGTGAGGTACGCAGGTGTGATAGTTACACAGGGTGAGGTACGCAGACATGTTATAGTTACACAGGGTGAGGTACGCAGACGTGTTATACATACACAGGGTGAGGTACGCAGACATGTTATAATTACACAGGGTGAGGTACACTGCAAACACAGGGGCAGTGGATGACACTAAAAACTGCAGATTGCTCTGTCCAATATCCATCCCCCCTTACACTCCCTCCCTCTCTCCCTCCCTCTCCCCTCCCCTTCTCCCCCTGTCCGAGACCCATCCCTCCCTCCCTCTCTCCCTCTCTCCCTCCCTCTCCCCTCCCCTTCTCTCCCTGTCCGATACCCATCCCTCCCTCCCTCTATCTCTCTCTCCCTCTCTCCCTCTCTCCCTCCCTCTCCCCTCCCCTTCTCTCCCTGTCCGATACCCATCCCTCCCTCCCTCTATCCCTCCCTCCCTCTCTCCCTCTCTCCCTCCCTCTCCCCTCCCCTTCTCTCCCTGTCCGATACCCATCCCTCCCTCCCTCTATCTCTCCCTCCCTTTTTCTCTCCCTCCCTCCCTCCCTCTCTCCCTCCCTCTCTCTCTCCTACCCCTCACCTCCCCTCGTGCCACCCCGGGCTCTCAAGGTGGGTTTATTTTAGAACAGGAAGGGCAAGGTTTCGATCTGGGCTGGATGTACATGTCTGGGCTCCACAGAACAGACACTCTCTCTCTCTCTCTCCCTTTCTCTCTCTCCCTCTCTCTCTCTCTCCCTCTCCCTCTCTCCCTCTCCCTTTCTCTCTCTCCCTTTCTCTCTCTCCCTTTCTCTCTCTCTCCCTCTCCCTTTCTCTCTCTCCCTTTCTCTCTCTCCCTCTCCCTTTCTCTCTCTCCCTCTCCCTCTCCCTTTCTCTCTCTCCCTTTCTCTCTCTCTCCCTTTCTCTCCATCTTTTCCTTGAGAAGGGAAGATGAGCATTTGTATGCAGAGCCACCCTTCAGCTATTAACTCCCCACTAACACCTTTCTCCATCACCACCTCTCTCCACTAACACCCTTCTCCATCACCACCTCTCTCTCTTACTTTCTCCATCCCCACCTCTCTCTCTTACTTTCTCCATCACCACCTCTCTCTCTTACTTTCTCCATCACCACCTCTCTCTCTTACTTTCTCCATCACCACCTCTCTCTCCCTTTCTCCATCACCACCTCTCTCTCTTACTTTCTCCATCACCACCTCTCTCTCTTACTTTCTCCATCACCACCTCTCTCTCTTACTTTCTCCATCACCACCTCTCTCTCCCTTTCTCCATCACCACCTCTCTCTCTTACTTTCTCCATCACCACCTCTCTCTCTTACTTTCTCTCTCACTTTCTCTCTCCCTCCTCTCTCACTTTCTCTCCCCCCCTTTTCTCATAAACACTTTTTTTCTCTTTCTCCCCCCCTCTCTATCTTTAACAGTCTCTCGCTCTCCATCACTACAGCTCTTCCTCTAATTCCCACTAATCTTCCTCTCTCTCTTAGTCCCCCTATATCATGCACACTCTTATCTATCTCTCTCTCCATTTCTATCTATCTCTCTCTCTCCACCTCTCTCTATCTCTCTCTCTGCATGAAGGGTTTGTCATTATGCCGCAGACGAAGCGTGCGGGCACTTAAACTATTAATAAATAACCACTCTCAGAACACTTAAACTATTAGGAAATGCAGAAGGGCGAAATAACCACTCTCTGAACAATTACACCCAATGCACATATGACCTATGTTAGCATGTTAACACGCACATATAAGCTATGTTAGCATGTTAGCACCTCACTTGTGAGCCATGTTAGCATGTTAGCACCCCACATATGAGCTATGTTAGCATGTTAGCACTGCACATATGAACCACGTTAGCATGTTAGCACCGCATATATGAGCTATGTTAGCATGTTACCACTGCACATATGAGCCATGTCACCATGTTAGCACCCCGCATATGAGCTATGTTAGCATGATTAAAACAATCACAAGAACATCCAAAAGAACTGACTACAACAGACTGTTTACATCTGTCTGTTTTAATACAAGACTCAAGACAGACAAAAGAACTGAATGTAAAAAGCAGTATCTGACAACCAGGCTTTTTGATAACAATAAAAAAAAAATCCTATGGTTGACAACAAAAAGATTTCTTTTAGTGTCAACTATTTGCAATATTTTTGTGTGCTTCTGAGGATCCACTGAATTCCTTTCATAAGAAGGATGCGGCTGAATCGTACTGATGTGTGTGCGGGGGGCATTGTGGCTGAATCGTACTGATGTGTGTGCGGGGGGCATTGTGTGATGGCTCCTCTCCTACAGTACACAGCGCTGATGCCAGGCCCTGCACTCAAACAATAGCAAATTGATTCTTATCTAACCGCTAACCTTGGGGAGATGTGACTGTCTGAAGATTTCAATTACAGTTTTATCTGCGGCCTGATTTCTTTTAAGATTTATGTCTCTGCATGCGCTCGAAGAGGCCATGAGATTGAATTATTTTATGCACAGGCACACACAGACACACGCACACACACACAGGCACACACACACACACACACACACACACACACACACACACAGACACACCTCAAAGGCAAACAAAAACATTTAAAAAGGACCCAGTGACACTTGAGAAGTGAAATCCCTTGACTGACTGAATCCCATTAATATGTACACATTTTTTAACTCATTTACTTTTCAAACAACATGCATTATTATGTAGTCTCTTCATGTTAGTAATCAATTATGACTATGCCACAGAAATAATTTAGCATCTTTAATGAGATTCTAGTTGGGCAGTGATGACTGTAAATAATAAATGATAACAAA
Source organism: Coilia nasus (assembly GCA_027475355.1). NCBI lineage: Eukaryota > Metazoa > Chordata > Actinopteri > Clupeiformes > Engraulidae > Coilia > Coilia nasus. The sequence goes on from CM050203.1 coordinate 1,512,496, forward strand.
TGATCTTTCAGTTATCCTCGCTCTCTAACTGCATTTCGTCAAAAATGACCATTTCATTTCCCAGGTAAAACAGGCTGAGAATGCACTGTATCCCTGTATCTAATCAGCAATCTGTCATTTTCTTCACCTTTGCGGAAATGTCAGAGGTCTGTGTGTTTACCAGCAAAGCAAACAGCCATAACCGCACGCTGGATCAGGAGTCTGATGCATTATTTATGAGTGTGCAGCCCTAAACAAGCACACAGAAATGACTGACACCATGCCAGTAGTGTTACTTCAGCACTTCTCTCAGTCAAACTCTATCTATCTATCTATCTATCTATCTATCTATCTATCTATCTATCTATCTATCTATCTATCTATCTATCTATCTATCTATCTATCTATCTATCTATCTATCTATCTCTGTCTGTCTTTCCCCTCTCTGTCTGTGTGTCAGTCTGTCAATCTGTCACAGTGCCACTGTCAGTCTTGCCTTATTTGTACTCTCTGTCTCTCTATATATAGGGCAGCTGTGGCCTAGTGGTTAGGGAGTTGGTCTTGCAATCGGAAGGTTGCCGGTTCGATCCCCGCCCTACCCATGGTTGAGATGCCCTTGAGCAAGGCATCTAACCCCACACAGGGACTGTAACTGAAACCCTGTAAATATATGTAAGTCGCTCTGGATAAGAGCGTCAGCTAAGTGTAATGTAATGTCTGTCTCTCTAACTCCATCCCTGTCCTCTCTCTCTCTCTTCCTTTTCTCTGTCCCTCTCTCTCTCCTTTTCTCTGTCCCTCTCTCTCTCCCTCCCTCTCTCTCTCCCTCTCCATCTCTCTTTCTCTCTCCCTCTGTCCCTCTCTCTCTCCTTTTCTCTGTCCCTCTCTCTCTCCCTCCCTCTCCATCTCTCTTTCTCTCTCCCTCTCTCCCTCTCTCTCTCTCTGTCTCTCTCTCTCCTCTCTATCTCTCTCTCTCTCTCCCTCTCTCTCTCTGTCCCCCTCTCTCTCTCTCTCCCTCTCTGTCTCTCTGTCTCTCCTCTCTCTCCCTCTCTGTCTCTCTCCTCTCTCTGTCTCTCCCCCCCCCCTAACATCACTATGTATAGAATCACACAGATGCTGAGCTCATAATGTTTGTGGTCTGTCCTCATGTTAACTCACAACTGCACAACACAGCTGCTGGTGCTCCTGTTGGTGATGCTACACCCATCCCTACCCCCCTCTCTCCACCACACACACCCCAGCATCCCTCCTTCCCCACCCTCCTTCTCCCCCACACACACCACAGCATCCCCCCATCCCTAACCTCCTTCTCCCCCCATGGCCCCTCCACACACCCCAGCATCCTCCACACACCCCAGCATTGCCCACACAACCCAGCATCCCACACACACACCAGCACCCCCCCCCACCCACACCCCAGCATCCCACACACACCCCAGCATCCCACACACACCCCACCATCCCTCACACACCCCAGCATCCCCCACACACACACCAACATCCCCCACACACACACCAACATCCCCCACACAACCCAGCATCCCACACACACCCCAGCATCCCCACACACACACCAGCATCCCTCACACACACCAACATCCCCCACACACACACCAACATCCCCCACACACCCCAGCATCCCACACACACCCCAGCATCCCCCACACACACACCCAGCATCCCCCACACACACCCCAGCACCCCCCACACACACCCCAGCATCCCACACACCACCCACCATCCCTCACACACCCCAGCATCCCCCTCACACACACCAACATCCCCCACACACCCCAGCATCCCACACACACCCCAGCATCCCCCACACACCCCAGCATCCCACACACACCCCACCATCCCTCACATACCCCAGCATCCCACACACACCCCAGCATCCCCTCACACACCCCAGCATCCCCCACACACCCCAGTATCAGGCAGACAGGCAGAGTGCAGTGGTATGCTCTTGGCCCCGGACAGGCAGAGGTGCAGTGCAGTGGTATGCTCTTGGCCCTGGCACACAGCTTGCGGAGGCCAGCCGGGGGCATGACCACAAAGCACAGCCGGGGCAGAAGAATGAAATTCCACCCTGTGATAGCTCTTAATGTGACTTTCACTTGTGAAAGTGCCCTCTCCCATCGGCCCCTGGGGATGGGGGGATGGGGGGGGTGGGGGTGGGCGAGGGAGGGGAGAGACGGAGGAGAGGGGCACACACAGCGTTTAGTGGGCCATAAACACACACACACACACACACACACACACACACACACACACACACCAGCATGTCCATCGTTTATGGGTGCCTGCGGCTCTGCTGCGGTAACGCCACGTCCCTCCGGAGCGCTACGGCGCTTTTATAGAGCCACTCAGCCAATCAGGGAGCTGGAGGAGACTAACATTCGTGGAGCTGGAGGAGACTACAGCAGGGGGGGGGCAATGAGAACATACAACGTCTGATCTCAGTGTGGTGCAGGGAGGGGGGGGGGGGGGGTCAGGGGACGGGGGCAGGAGGAATATGGTGCAAAGATAGGGTTGAGATAGGGTAAGAGAAACTGAGACTGACTGAGAGAGTGACAAGACCGTTAATGACAACCAGACAGAGTTAGTGATTAAAGGTGTAAAATGAAAATTAGCATGTTAAAACATCATACCGAGTTGGTATGTGTACTGAGGAGCAAAATTGATTTAGCCTGTTGCATTCAGAGTTTAACTATTTATTATAGTTTAACCCAGAATGCTAACAATGGAAGTGGTAGGTGCCCTTAGACGAAGCATGACGACTACGCTATTTTTAAACCATTAAAACAGCTGGAAGAAACTCCACATTCCATTGGTAGTACAACAAAGGCTCTGGCATTCAAAACGAACCACTGAGAATATTGTAAATGTACACAACGTTTATTTAAAAGCTGTTCTTACATGCAGTCGTTTGCAATTGTTTCTCGTTGCCGCCATGATGAAAGTCCAAACAAGTGGATTGTACTACCTCTCCTCCTATTCTTCCTGCTGGTTCGTGTTCGTCAATCGACCTGTGCAGACTTTCATCATGGCGGCGACGAGAAACTACAGCAAGGTACTGCTGGTCAAAACTGTTTTATTAATAAATGTTGTGTACACTTACAAAGTTCTCAGTGCCTCGTTTTTAATGTCAGGGCCTTTGTTGTAGTTTCTTTGAGCTGTTTTAATGGTTTAAAAATAGCGTAGCCGTCATGCTTCGTCTAAGGGCACCTACCACTTCCATTGTTAGCCTTCTGGGACAAACGATAAAAAATAGTTAAACTCCGAATGCAACAGGCTAAATCAATTTGCTCCTCCGTACACATACCAACTCGGTATGATGTTTTAACATGCCAATTTTCATTTTACACCGAAGTTCTCCTTTAAGGGGCTGTGTTTGAGAGAGAGAGAGAGTGAGAGAGTGTGAGAGTGAGAGAGAGAGAGAGAGAGCAAGAGGCATAGACAGAGAGAAATACCCAGATCAAGAGAGAGTGTGTGTGTTTGTGTGTGCGTGTTTGTGTGTGCGTGTCTGTGTGTGCGTGTCTGTGTGTGTGTGTCTGTGTGTGTGTGAGTGTGTGTGTGTGTGTGTGTGTATGTGTGTGTGTGTGTGCGTGTGTGTGGGTGTCTGTGTGTGTGTGTTTGTGTGTGTGTGTGTTTATGTGTGTGTGTGTGTGTGTGTGTGTGTTTGTGTGTGAGTGTGTGTGTGTTTATATGTGTGTGTGTGCGTGTGTGTGTGTGTGTGTGTGTGTGTGAGAGAGTGTGTGTGTTTGTGTGTGAGTGTGTGTGTGTGTGTGTGTGTGTGTGTGTGTGAGTGCATGTGTGTGTGAGTGTGTGTGTGTGTGGCCCTCGTGAGAGCAAGGCGCTATAAAGGGATTCCAGCGCTGCTTCAGTGAATCGAGACGATGGGGACTCAGATAGGCACGTAAAGAGAGAGAACGCAGCGCAGCAAACACACACACACACACACACACACACACACACACACACACACGCACACACACACGCACACACAAAGACAGATCGCTCCATTAGTGCCCAGGACCACGGACCCGTGGAGAGATGTGGCACTCCAAACACACACTACAACAGATTACTATTAGGACCCCCCTCCCCCCACACACACACACACACTCACACACCAGTGAGATGTGGCACTCCAAACACACACTACAACAGATTACTATTAGGACCCCCCTCCCCACACACACACACACACACACACACACACCAGTGAGATGTGGCACTCCAAACACACACTACAACAGATAGCTCTATTAGGACCCCCCTCCCCTCCCCACACACACACACACACTCACACACACACCTGTGAGATGTGCACTGCAAACACAAACAAAACAGATAGCTCTATTCGGGCCCACACACACACACTCACACACACACACACACACACACACACACACACACACACACACACACACACACACACACACACCTGTGAGATGTGGGATGTGGCACTGCAAACACACACAAAAAGAGATAGCTCTATTAGGGCCCACACACACACACACACACGCACAAACACACACACTCACACACACACACACACACACACAAACACACACACACACACACACACACAAACACACGCACGCACACACACACACACACACCACACACACACACCTGTGAGATGTGGCACGATCATGGGGTGGGTTCCGTGTATGTGATGCTGTGTATCTGGTGTTTACAGAAAAAACCCAGTTCAAGCAGAGGTGGAAAAAAAACTTGGCCATCTTGTGGAGGTTGGGAGCTGAGACACAGTGTGTGTGTGTGTGTGTGTGTGCGTGTGTGTGTGTGTGCGTGTGTGTGTGTGTGTGTGTGTGTGTGTGGTGTCCCTGTAGACCTATTAAGTGGCTCTCAGTGCTTCAGTCTCAAACTCATCTGTTCTCCTGCTGCAAGAGAGTCCCTTGTGCCCGCACACACACACACACACACACACAAACAAGCCAAGGTTGACCCCCCCCCCCACCCCAACACACACACACACACACACACACAAACAAGCCAAGGTTGACCCCCCCCACCCCAACACACACACACACACACACAAACAAGCCAAGGTTGACCCCACCCCCACCCCAACACAAACACACACACACAAACAAGCCAAGGTTGACCCCCCCCACCCCAACCACACACACACACACACACAAACAAGGCAAGGTGGACCCCCCCACCCCCCACCCCCCCACCCCAACCACACATACACGCACACAAACACACACACACACACAAACAAGCCAAGGTTGACCCCCCCCCCACCCAACCACACACACACACACACACACAAACAAGGCAAGGTGGACCCCCCCACCCCAACCACACATACACGCACACAAACACACACAAACACACAAACAAGCCAAGGTGGAGCTGGGTAGAGAGAGATAGACAAAGAAAGACACGGAGAGAGAGAGAGAGAGAGAGAGAGAGAGAGCACTAAAGAGAGAATGAAAGACAGAGGCGGAAACAAAAAGATGAAGAGAGGTGGAGAGAGAGGGGAAAGAAAGTGCGTGAGAAATGGGTGGAGAGAGGGGTGGAGGAGGGAGAAAGAGAGAGAGAGCAATGAGGAGAGGAGAGGAAAGAAGGATGGCCATGAACATCACTATGTATAGTCTTTTGTTCAGTAACTGTATGTTGTTCATTGATAAACATAAATGATTAGCACTTCCATGTTTGAAGGCATTCTTAGTTGACAGCATTTTTTTTTTCACACCTGCCTAAAACTTTTGCACAATACTGTATATATAAAAAAGTTCCTAAAAGGCATATATATATATATATGGAATTACTTTTCCAGAATGGAGTGTTTCTGATGAAGTATAAATGCAAACAATCAGCTTACAATAATGGAAAAACCCTGATTTAACCCCTTACAAGTTACTTGGACAAATAAAAATAAGGATTTTTTGTCAACCATTTATCAGTACCCTGACAAGGTATTTTTCGGGGTTTCCCATGGAAGTTGATTTTCAACATTTTAATAGATGTTATTACACACCTTTACAAACATACTGGTGAAGAAATTGTTTGGTAACGATTTAGTTAGCAGAGTTTCATGTTTCCCTGACTATATACATCTTGTGAGGAGAACACCACGCTGTAAGCACGGGCAAAAGGAAAACATGCTCGCCATAACTTTCACACTCCCCTGCTCGTGAGTTCCATCTGCTCAAAATTTTCTTTTTTTGGGTGTTGCAGTGAATAAAAGCGTTTAAACACACAAACACAAAAAATCTGCTCGAGCATGTTGGCTATACCGTCAGAACGCACTTTTACCAACAATTCGGATGATTGACAGCAAGGGCATGCAGCAGAGTTTATCTATCCTACTGACTTTGGCTAAACTGGTATAGGGAAAGGGGAAGGCACGCATAGTTTATGTTTGGGAGACATGCATGCCTGTTTTATAATTGGTGCTTTTAATGAAGATGCAAAATGCATTTCGTTGCCTAAATTTTGCAACTGCTAATTTAGCATTTTGCCACTATGCAACTTTATGTGCTTTTTCCATAGAGTTAAAACTAGAGAGAGAGCACTGGTGACGTAATGCTGTGATTCCATGGAGGCCCGCCACCATGGTCGAAACGGGAATGTGTCGTGCATTGATCACATAGAAATCAATGGTGTCGTCTTCCTCAAAATACAGCATGCCTGAGTCCTGTGCCTGTTATAACTGCACCAATAATCGCAAAAGGCGTCTGGAATATCCTTCCATAGGTAGGTAACTCTATAGTATACAATTTTTCGAGAATTGAGTCAATTTATGAAGAAAAACGATCTTCAAACTGTACTGACACAGTGTAAATTCCAAGGTCGAGAGACTGTTTGCCCTTGTTTTTTTGGCAATTTCTTTACAAGAAATGTATAATATATGGCTGTCTGAATCACCAGATGTATGTTAATAACTGGGGATGCATGTCAAAGTAATAAGGTGCACTGTGTTGTAATACAAAAAGCTAATAAAATATAAAACTGGCCTGAAAATGCATAGTAGCTACAGGGCTCAAAATTAGCACCTGCCAGATTTTTGTTTTGGCGGCTGCTGTTCATCAACGAAATAGATTACAGTGTCAGTTACTGAACATCTTTTTAAATTCACAGGGCATTAAACCATTTGATAAGCATAACGGTTTTGAAGCCTTCCTTTCACGAGGTTGGGATGTCTGAGAATGTTGCAGGCTAACTAACATGTAGAGTTTGCTCCGGTTAGCTTCCTAACAGGCAAATTTGGTGTGTATCAGTGTAACACGGCTAAGTGGCTGACCTTATTTGTTTAAAATAAGCTCGTATGAATATATTTTCTAACATTAAATGAATCACGACTTACAGTCCTGTGTATGTTGATAATCGTCAGTTTCCCTGCTGGCTTCTGCCTCTTCACTGGCTTTTTAACCTTTATTTTGTTAATTCCATGTAGCTGACATGATTTTGCACCACTGTGTTGAATTTCAGAATGATCAAGTCCATAGCTGACGAACTAAATACTTTTAAAGACAGCGTGTCTTCTAATTGACTCGCATTGTGTTTGTTGACATCGCTCCCGTTTCGGCGGCCATTTTGGATCCCCCACGAAGTCACAAAGCCTGCTTACACAACGATACGGAGTCCTCTCTCTCTAGTTATAACTCTATGGCTTTTTCTCAACAGAGCTCCCCCCTAGTGTCTCCAAGTAAATGGGCACTCTCATAAAAATGGACTGTTTTTTCTTTCCCTCACCCTGTGCATGTGTTTTCAACTCATCTGATCAGTGTAACCGGCAAGTACGAAAGTAGGCATGTCCACTGAGGTAAAGTCAGAATTTCTTACAAATTTAACATCATGGTATTGTGTCCACAGATAGCAGGGGCGGTCAAAAAAGTCTTCTTTCGCCTGGTAATGATTTAAACCAGGGGGTGCTCACTACGTCGATCGCGATCTACCAGTCGATCGCGAAGGCAGTGCTGGTAGATCGCCTGTTGTCTCATTTTTTTTGTTAGGTTGGTTATCATAACAACTAGAACGGCTACTGGAAAACTGCAGCAAAGGAGTCCTAGCTAGTTCGCTAACTTAGCCCATACTGTTCATAAAAACTATGACAGTGACTTCGCCGTGAAAAGCGAACTAAGAAATGTGAAGGAAAATAAAAATGCCCTTTACAGGGCAGCAGTCACATTATGCGGAAAATGCATTAAAGAGATCGTTGATGTCGCAACCAAAATAGCCTGCTGTATTCGAACGAGGTCTCTTCAAAGACGTCTGTTCCGTGCACAGTTGGAAGTTGGAACTATTCTGACCTCTTGCTACACACCGACGTGAGATTGCTTAGTAGGGGGAAATTCTTGCAGAGATTTCGACAGCTCTGTCCGTTGATTAAGGAGTTTCTTCCTGTCACTAAACATGCTGAACACAAGCAACTTAATGACAACCGGTGGCTGGTAGACTTGGCGTTTGTAACTGATCTTACTAACATGTTGAACGAACTTAATTTGGAGCTGCAAGGAAAAGACAAAAGCGTGGTCGACATGAGACATGATCAGCTCAGCTAATGCATTCAAACGAAAAATAAAATTGCTGTCCTCAAAGTTGCAGCGCTATGATTTGGGAAACTTCCGAAACCTCGCATCGGAGCTGGAGAAAGCAGGGAGGGCGTGTTCGCAAATTGTCAGTGTGCGAGCTACACACAGCAGCTCTATGCAACCCTGTCTGACTCCCCCTCCAGTGCAGGTCATCATCAGATTAATTAAGTCCTGGCAATAGATAATTACAAATGTATTAGAGTTGTGCTCTAAAGGTTCATTCGAAAGTAATACAAATGTATTATTATAATTGTGCTGTAAACGTCCATTATATCATAATACAGTTGCATTAAAGTTGTGCTGTGAAGGTTTATGCATGGATGCATATATTTTAACTATGTTGCATGTATAATGCAACATGTATATCAATAAACAAACATATCAATAAACTGCATAAAGGTACATATGAAACGCATACTGAGTGATTTATCATCATCATCTTCATTATCACCATCGTCATCTTCATCATCATCATCATCATCCTCAGTAGATCGCGGCGACATGGCCGTTTTAAAAGTAGCTCGCCAGCCAAAAATTAGTGAGCACCCCTGATTTAAACATTTAAGCATCTACTGACTTATTATGAAGATGATTTTGAAAACACTCGAAAAAAATGCTGCTTTAAAGTAATGCCATACACACACAAACACACACACACACACACACACACACACACACACACACACACACAAACCCACCCTGTTTGGATCTCCTGCAAAAACCTGAATGTTGTCTTTAATCCACACTAGGGCGGCCTGCTGGTCCATTATGCCATAGTTCCCTATGGCTGACATCCCTGGCTCTTTGCCTGTGACCAGAAATCCAAACGCACCTACACACACAAATACCCAGGACGTGGAGCTCACAGGACACAATGCGTAGTTTTGATATGAGTAGCTCTGTTGTAAGAAGTGTGAATGAGAGATGTTAGTGTAAATACATGTATTTACAGTTTTCACACACATTTTACATGTACATTTTTCAAGTGTGTGTGTATGTGTGATGTAAGCAAATGAATTTTCAGATTTCACCTATGTCTATGGTAGGTGCATATGGGTGTGTTTTAAAATGTATAAATGCATATGCATTTTTGTGTACCCAAGCGATACTCTATGCTGACCACCAGTGTGTTGCTGTAGTTACTGATAAAGCGCCCGTCATAGAGGGGTCGAGAGGCAGAGCCTGCGATGAAGTCGCCACCGTGGATCCACACCAGGACTGGCCGCAGGGGTTGCTGTGGTCAACGACAGGTTTACATTCCGAGGAACAAACACATTCAAGTAGAGGCAGTCCTCACTGACCTACACACACACACACACGCATTAAAGACTTTAGATGTTATGCACACACTGTTATGCGGTCTCTCTCTCTCTTTCTCTCTTTGGCTAAAGCTCTTATCTCAATTTTGATTGTGATAAAGAAAGTCTTGTGGTCTAATGTACAGAAAGGTTGTTTTAAGGGATGGTTATGAACACTGATGATTGGCTAATGCAGATGAACGCTACCTGTGATTGGTATATTGCCACTAGGGGTGTGCAAAAAATATTGTATCGCAATATACTATATTGATTTAAACATCAATATCGTGATACTAATTTTCACAATATACTATATCAATTTCTGATTCAAAGAAAATAAAAACATTGTTTAAACTTGTATTACAGCTCTATCCTCCAGTAGTTTATCTTCTAAATCCTATACACCTTATGTTTTTGAGTTATGCTGAGTTTAGTAACTTTGAGGTAGAGATTTAATTCATTTTTGATAAGATGTAAGACTATCCAGATCGTAAATAGCAACTAATATTTCAGCTCTATTTCTACATTTTCACTGAACTATGTAGAATATCGAAATATATTGCAATATACCCACTATCGCAATGTATCGCGATAAAATTGTATCGTGACAAATGTATCATGATATGTATCGTCTATGTAAAGTCTTTGCCAATGCCCACGCCTAATTCCCACCATGCTCTGCTCTCTGACTCATTAATGGTGATAAATGCCACGTATGATTTGTGCTTTCACCCTTTGTTATGCTCTCTGATTGGCTGCAAGTCTGTGCATACCTTTGGCGGACACATCTGAGCGAACTCTCCAGCACACGCCTGCATACATGCTGGCCGGGGGGAAGGTGGCATTGTATGTGTGTAACCATGGTGTTAGGGGCTGGGGCGGAGTCCAGCGCCATTGGCCTACTGGGGGGGTCTGCGTATGGGATTCCATAGAAGACATGAGCTTTGTCCAGCGTGAGGCCACGTATGAATCCCCCATGCACTCGAACCACTGGTCCCTCTGACTCTTCATCACAAGATACAACACTGTCATCTCCAGCACAGTCGGTAGATTCAACACTGTCATCTCCAACATGGTCATCAGATTCAACACTTTCACCTCCAACATGTTCAGCAGAATCAACACATTCACCTCCAACTTGTACAGCAGAATCAACACTCTCTCCAACATGTTCAGCAGATTCAACACTTTCACCTCCAACTTCTACAGCAGACTCAGCAATCTCTCCAACATGTTCAGCAGATTCAACACTTTCTTCAAGATGTTCAGCAGATTTGACAAGTTCACATCTAAAATGTTCAGCACATTTATCACTTTTATGTCCAACAGCTTCACCGTATTCATCGGAGCCAAACTCAACACCAAGATTAACATCATCTGATATGTCATTGCTTGACAGAGTATTGTAAGAGTTTTCATCACTGAATTTTGGGTCATTCCACATATCATTGATTAGAATCACACCTTGGCTGACGCCCCTCACTAACTTTTACTTCACTACTTGCTTCATCATGAGTGGTGAGTTCATCATCAGTTAACTTTTTAATGGTTGTAATATCATGTTGATAGATGAGTTTGTATAAATCCTGGTGACCACCAGTTCCCTGTTGATCTTGAGTGTCTTTTCCCATCTCCAGCATGTGAGTGTGTGTATGTATCTCTTCGCTTGTCCAGGCTGCCACGGTACTCACCACTCTTTCTATGGTTATTGAAGGTCCATACACACATCCAAACTTTAACACAGTTAGCAGGGTTACCGTGGAGATCAAGGTTGACATACTGGTGATAAATTGGCAGACAGCATGAAAAAGAACAGTATTTCTCTTCCTTATTCCCAGTGTGTTTCTTTCATCATATAGATCCACTGCTTCTATCTCTCTCTCTCTCTCTGTCTGTCAAAGGGGGAGAGGGAGAATCAGATCCAAGTTCACAGAGGCACTCGTGGTTTTAATCAGTATGAGCCAGACACATAGGCCTACACACACAAACACACCCTCTCTCTCTCTATCTCTCTCTCACACACACACAGACATGCAGATACATACAGAGGCTTTTGTATTCAGAAATTAGATTAAAGTTGTGGAGGTCATAACATAGTCATTGAAACTTTGCACGTTCACACACACTTCCAAATACAAAGACTTCCGTGCTAACTTCCTGGCATGAAGCAAAGCAAAAAACTCAAAAGAACATAGTTGCACAAACTTTGAGTGGAGTTCATGTTAACAAAAAGGAAAGGCACAATAAAAAAAGACATTGTTATTGTTGTTAATGTATAGCGCTTTATTTATAACAGATTTTGACACATTGTTTTAGGTATCACCTATAGGTGTTCAGACACATTGACAGATTTTGTATTAGTATGCTGGTGTTACAGAGGCATCGACCCAGCCCATAAAAACTCACTTGAAGCATAGCACCACCTAGTGATATGGGTAAATGCAAAAATTTGGATTTTGAATTGCCAATATCTTAGACCAAGAAGCTGGGAACTGCACAAAATATATCATGCACGATCAGCCCAAAGACCTCTACATGTACAGCACATGCCATAAAATTTGGTCCATAGGGGGACGCTGTAATTGTACAAAATGTCATTTTGCCTATTATCTATAGAATGCTAATATTTACCGCTAATTTCGGTGAAATTTTAACATTGCGAAAGCGAATCCAAACGAACTCGTCATAGGCCGTTCGTGTGAATCTCACCAAATTTGGTACGTCATCTACGGACAATGCTGACAAAAACTATAAAAGGATTTATCTTGAGATTAACCGTTTTAAAGTTGTCACCAAATTTTGTGGCATTTCGTCATAGGGGGCGATGTTTCTCTCGTGTTTGTGTCCAAAAACAGTTTTTGTTAAATAACTCGTCAACAATTTTGCCCAAGACAGCGATTTTGTATTAGTATGCCGGTGTTACAGAGGCATATCGACCCAGCCCATAAACACTTACATGAGGCATAGTACACACCTAGCGATATGGGTAAATGAAAAAATTGGGATTTTGTATTGCCCAGCACAGCACATAAAATTTGGACCATAGAAGGCGCTGTAACTGTACAAAATCTCATTTTGCCTGTTCCTTTCACAAATCACTCCCACACACTACACAAAACATACACAATGTCATTCATTGAAAACACACATCTATGCCCACTTCCAGGAAATCATTTCCACACAAATTCTCACCTCACAACACTGGTCTACCACACACTAATCATACTAACAGTTCCCACATTTTAATACACTGCAGCAGTCATACCATGTATAGCACAGTTCATATATGCAAGATGCAGCTCAAAGTGGTTTAGCAGGGTTGTTACAGGACAACATTTCTTGCAGTCCAGCGGTGCCGGAGCAGAGATGAATACAGTAGCAAACTGACTCTTGCGTGAACACTGGTAGGAAGTCCTTGTAGGCCCTAGTCAGCAATCTTTGTAGTCCAGTGGCGCTAGAACTATGCAATGCCCTGTTAATGCGGGCTCTTTTGTGAACATAGGTCGGCAGTCTTTGCAGACCAGAGGCACTAGATGAGGAAAGTTATTTAGGCGCCGTCGGTTGTTAGTGTCCCCAGGGGAGCAACAGGGGTGAGGAAAAACTCCCTGTTTGTTTGATTTGTGTGAATTCAGGAAGAAACCTCAGGAATCAGTGAGTAAAACTCCCTGTTCAGGGAGAAACCTCAGGGAGAACCACGTCTCCCAGGGAAGCCCATCTGCCGGGGCTGGTAACGGGAAGTCTGTGACTGTTTGAAGGGCCTTTGGTCTGGGCGGGGGAGTCTGGCTGAAGGGACCTTGGTCTGGGCGGGGGAGTTTGGCTGAAGAGATTTTGGTCTGCGTAGTTAGTTATAGGCATGGTTGAATAGGTAGGTCTTTAGTTGTCGCTTGAAGATGTCGATGGATTCTGCTTCTCTGATGTGCTGTGGTAGGGCATTCCATCTCTTTGGGGCGTAGTATGAGAAGGCCGATTCCCCGATCCTTTTTGGATGGTGCATCTGGAATCCTCAGGAGACCGGCATCAGCGGATCTAAGGGCTCGTGCAGGGGTATAAGAGGATAATGCATCAGTAATATAGCATGGGGGCAAGGCCATTTACAGCTTTAAATACCAGTAGTAGTACTTTGAAGTCAATTCTATAAGATACAGGTTGATTTTTTGGGAGGCCTGTTAACAAGGCATTGCAGTAGTCTAATCTAGTTGTAATAAATGCGTGAACAAGTTTTTCAGCGTCTGGCTGGGTCAAGAAGGGACGAACTTTTGCTGTTTTAGTAACTTTGTTGATGTTTGGTTTGAGGCTTAGGTCAGAGTCAAGGCTGACACCTAGGCTAGTTACCTGTTCTCTGACATATTGGTTTAGGTTACCTAGACTGGGGAGGAGAGCTTCACGTTTGTCTTTAGGGCCAAATAAGTAGTAGTTCAGTTTTGTTTTCGTTTAAATTTTAGAAAGTTATTGCTCATCCAATGTGTGACAGCTGACAGCTGATGTGTGAATTCTGCGAACTCTTCGCATTTTGGAGTGGTGGCTAGACTAAGCATATCACAGAGTGGCGCAGGATTTAGTACTTTTTCAATTGTAGAGAATAATACTCGTGTGTTGTTGTGATGGTCTGTAATATTTTTTCTTTCTGTGCGTATTGCATTGTTATAGGTAATAATATGTTCTTTAAGGATTATACGATTGACTTCTAATTTAGATTTTCTCCATGCTCGTTCTGCTGCTCTGCATTGCCTTTTTCTCCCTTATTGACTCATTTATCCATGGTGAGGTTTTAATTCGTGAGCTGTGTTTTGTTTTTAAAGGGGGGCAACTTCGTCTAAAATTTCCTTTAGGTTGCTATTAAAGCCAGCCACCATTTTATCGAGCGATTGGTGGCCATTGATGAGGTCACGGGTGCTAATAAGTTCGGTGATTTTTGTTCCGCTGATTCATTTATGTATCGTTTCTGGGTTGCACCGGCATTCTGTTGCTATGTATAGTAAATGGGAATTCAAATAAGACGCAGTAATGGTCGGAGATGGCTATATCGGGAAATGTTGTTAATGTTTGCGGGTTGCGATATTACTAGGTCGAGCGTGTTTCCTAGTTGATGAGTAGCTTCTGTTACGTACTGATATAGCCCAAAGCCGTCCAAGGTGTTCAGCAGGTCTTTACCATTTGAGTCACCGCTTTTATTAACATGAATGTTAAAATCTCCCGTGATAATTATTCTGTCGTAGTTTGTAAGTACCGCTGACACGAGGGTGGAGAAGTCTTAAAGGAGAACTTCGGTGTAAAATGAAAATTGGCATGTTAAAACATCATACCGAGTTGGTATGTCTACTGAGGAGCAAAATTGATTTAGCCTGTTGCATTCAGAGTTTAACTATTTTTTATATGCTAAAACACACACACACTGACACACACATACACACACACACACACGTACACACTCACACACACTACACACACTACACACACTACACACACTGCACACACTACCACTACACACACTATCACTACACACACTACACACTATCACTACACACATTATCACAACACACATTATCACGACACACACTACACACACTACCACTACACACATTATCACTACACACACTGCACACACTACACACACTACCACTACACACATTATCACTACACACACTACACACACTGCACACACTACCACTACACACACTACACACACTGCACACACTATCATTACACACATTATCACGACACACACTACACACACTAAACACACTACACACACTACACACTCCACACACTGCACACACTACACACAATATCATTACACACATCATCACGACACACACTACGCACACTGCACACACTACACACACTAAACACACTACACACACTACACACTCCACACACTGCACACACTACACACACTATCATTACACACATCATCACGACACACACTACACATACTACACACACTGCACACACTGCACACACTGCACACACTGCACACACTATCATTACACACATTATCACTACGCACACTGCACACACTACCACTACACACATTATCACGACACACACTGCACACACTACACACACTGCACACACTGCACACACTGCACACACTGCACACACTGCACACACTATCATTGCACACACTACACACAGTGCATTATCATGACTAAGGTGGCTGCGTGACACACACATATCAGATGAGCTGCACAGCAGGTGTTTGCGATGGCCAGTTATTGGCTGAAGTTGCTGAGGCTGGAGCAAGGCCAGCACTTACGTGTCGGCGGTAAAGAAGCGCATTGGGTCCGGGGGGAGATCTGCTGCTGCCACAGCACAGCACAGCACAGCAACCCAAAATAGAAGAATAATAATTACATAAGCACAGCAGTTTGACCTTGTGGCCGACAGCACAGCCGCGTCTGCGAGCAGAGTCCCTCGGACACAAACTAGCAGCACCTATGCACTCCAGGGGGAGGGAGAGAGAGAGAGAGACAGCACCTATGCACTCCAGGGGGAGGGAGAGAGAGAGAGAGACAGCACCTATGCACTCCAGGGGGAGGGAGAGAGAGAGAGAGAGAGACAGCACCTATGCACTCCAGGGGGAGGGAGAGAGAGAGAGAGACAGCACCTAAGCACTTGGGTTCCAGAGGGAGGGAGAGAGAGACAGAGAGAAAGAGAGAGAGAGAGACAGAGAGAGAGATAAAGAGAGAGAGAGAGAGGGAGAGAGATAAAGAGAGAGAGACAGACAGACAGCACCTATGCACTCAGGTGCCAGAGGGAGGGAGAGAGAGACAGAGAGAGAGACAGAGAAAGAGAGAAAGAGAGATAGAGAGAGAGAGAGGGAGTCAGGGAGAAAGAGAGAGAGAGAGAGAGAGAGAGAGAGACAGGCAGAGAGACAGACAGCACCTATGCACTTGGGTTCCAGAGGGAGGAGTCAGCTTCACGCTTGCTGATGTCAGTGAGAGAGAGGAAGAGATAGATAGATAGATAGATAGATAGATAGATAGATAGATAGATAGATAGATAGATAGAGAGAGAGCGCAGAGAAGGAGAGAGAGAGAAGGACAGACAGACACAAATAGTGAAAGATGTAGAGTTAGAGATAGAGAAAGAATGACAGAGAAAAAGAGAGAGAATGAGAGAGAGACAGATATGTGGAAAGAATGAGAGAGAGAAAGAGAGATAGAGAGAGAGATGGAGAGAAAGAATGACAGAGCTAGAGAAAGAGAGAGAGAAGGAAAGAGACAGAGGAAAGAATGAGAGAGAGATAGACAGAGATGGAGAGAAAGAATGACAGAGCTAGAGAAAGAGAGAGAGAAGGAGAGAGACAGAGGAAAGAATGAGAGAGATAGAGAGAGAGACAGAGAGAAAAAGAGAGAATGACAGAGAGACAGATATGTGGAAAGAATGAGAGAGAGAAAAGAGAGAGATAGAGAGACAGAGATGGAGAGAAAGAATGACAGAGCTAGAGAAAGAGAGAGAGAAGGAGAGAGACAGAGGAAAGAATGAGAGAGAGATAGAGAGACAGAGATGGAGAGAAAGAATGACAGAGCTAGAGAAAGAGAGAGAGAAGGAGAGAGACAGAGGAAAGAATGAGAGAGAGATAGAGAGAGAGAGACAGAGAGAAAAAGAGAGAATGACAGAGAGACAGATATGTGGAAAGAATGAGAGAGAGAAAAGAGAGAGATAGAGAGACAGAGATGGAGAGAAAGAATGACAGAGCTAGAGAAAGAGAGAGAGAAGGAGAGAGACAGAGGAAAGAATGAGAGAGAGATAGAGAGACAGAGATGGAGAGAAAGAATGACAGAGCTAGAGAAAGAGAGAGAGAGAGAACATCTCATGTGGCTCTCTGCTTGGAGCAGAAAGACCTGCACTTGTCACACACGCTACTGTGGCCCCCTCTCTCCGCTTGGCCGCTGAAAGACAGCGAAGTCTGAAAGTCGAGGGCGGGCAGGAATGTCCTGAATAGGCAGTTACATAAACTCCTCAGTGTGCAGCCATGGCCACAGCTCCAGTGGCCAGCTAGGCTCATAAACACTACAGGACTACAGGATGCTATGTATCAAATACTACAGGACTTATGACACTACAGGACTCATGCTATGTATCAAACACTACAGGACTCATGCTATTATACTAAACACTACAGGACTCATGCTATTATACTAAACACTACAGGACTCATACTATGTATCAAACACTACAGGACTCATGCTATTATACTAAACACTACAGGACTCATATTATTATACTAAACACTACAGGACTCATGCTATTATACTAAACACTACAGGACTCACATTATTATACTAAACACTACAGGACTCATGCTATTATACTAAACACTACAGGACTCATACTGTTATACTAAACACTACAGGACTCATGCTATTATACTAAACACTACAGGACTCATGCTATTGTACTAAACACTACAGGACTCACATTATTATACTAAACACTACAGGACTCATGCTATTATACTAAACACTACAGGACTCATATTATTATACTAAACACTACAGGACTCATGCTATGTATCAAACACTACAGGACTCATGCTATGTATCAAACACTACAGGACTCATGCTATTATACTAAACACTACAGGACTCATACTATGTATCAAATACTACAGGACTCATGCTATGTATCAAACACTACAGGACTTATGACACTACAGAACTCATGCTATGTATCAAACACTACAGGACTCATGCTATTATACTAAACACTACAGGACTCATGCTATTATACTAAACACTACAGGACTCATGCTACTATACTAAACACTACAGGACTCATACTATTATACTAAACACTACAGGACTCATACTATTATACTAAACACTACAGGACTCATACTATTATACTAAACACTACAGGACTCATACTATGTATCAAACACTACAGGACTTATGACACTACAGAACTCATGCTATGTATCAAACACTACAGGACTCATGCTATTATACTAAACACTACAGGACTCATGCTATTATACTAAACACTACAGGACTCATACTATGTATCAAACACTACAGGACTAATGCTATTATACTAAACACTACAGGACTCATGCTATGTATCAAACACTACAGGACTCATGCTATTAAACTAAACACTGCAGGACTCATATTATTATACTAAACACTACAGGACTCATACTATGTATCAAATACTACAGGACTCATACTATGCATCAAACACTACAGGACTCGTGCTATTATACTAATCAGTACAGGACCCCTGCTTGGGTTGTTTGTGCATGTCTGTGTGTTACAGTTGGAGGAAGCATTGTAACACGACACCGACATTATAGGGACAAGGTGACGAAGAGGAAAAACAGCTAACGAAGCACCTCTGGACTTTACAAGGCTTGACATTTTCTAATCATATCACCAGCTACCTGTTGCAATAATACTTCAGGTTGAATACTTTCACAATACCACATGCCTCGTGTGAGGAAATGGTTGTTAATGTATTACTACAAGCGCATTACTTTTTGGAACTGAAAAACAATGTGATATTTTTATTGTAAATATATTCCACATTTTTGGGGGAATTTAATATTACTACTGTGATGACAAAAAAACATTTTTTACACTCTCTGTCTGTATGTGTGTGTTTGTGGCCCCTTGTGCGTGTGTGTGTGTGTGTGTGTGTTTGTGTGTGTGTGATGGACCCTGTTCTGTCTGTTTATCATTCCCGTTCACTTAGCCTTCTAAATGGCGCAACACTGATTTTTAAAATAAAATATCTGTATTTAATTTAAAGTGGCCAAGCTCGCTCTGTCTGCGTGTGACCCGACCCACACATTAGCCCAGGACTCCAGATGTGAGCAGGCCAGACTGCGGATTACTGCCACCACTGCACCCACTGCCCCCTGCTCTCCAGACCAGAGATCCTAAAATGACCCCATGTTTGTTTCGTCAAAATCCATTACATAGGTTAAGATAATAACTAACTTAACACGTGTGTTTAGGATCATTTGTGGATCATTTGTAGGTGTCCAGTTGTATTCCTCTAAGGAGATATAACTATCTTTTTAAAAATATATTTGTACACTGAAAACCCGGACTTCAAAGAGATTCAATGACTTCAGTTTTGGTTTCTATCTGAAAAGTTTACTATATGCATATTCTTTGCGAGGGGATGCCAAATTCAAGGAGTACAATTTGGCTACAAAGTTGTTTTCCTCCTGTTGATTCCATTAGGGGTAACTGGATGAGACTGACTACATAAAATAGGCATCGGTTCTCCCGGGCGACCTGGGTCGTTAGGTACGCTGAAGATCAAAATTACGCAGTTGTTTAGGATTATGTATAATCTCATTATCCCCACTGGATGAAATATCATGGTCACCGAGCAAAGCAAAGATGTACTACAACAAAGCTAGAGGTCTTCATTTTCATCATAAATATTGTGACATCTAACACGGTAGCCTACTCTGGTCATAACTATAAAAAATTGCATTAACAACGTGAACATGGAATTCGTAAATTGAGTTTCCCATGAGCCTAACCCAAAAATTGCAATTTAAATAGTTCTGTTACATTGATTTTCCCCTGAGAAACATCATGTGATTTAGGGAATTAACTTATAGTCTGCTAAAAAGTGGCCTTAACACAAATAATATTTTGTGCTGCACAGATGCGTAAAATGCGGGCATGAGCTAACCCGAACCTCACCACCTCTTTGAGGTCATAACTTTTTACTCTTTGGTGATCGCCACCTGCGACACGATATGCCCTCCTGCAAAACCTTAACACAGAGCATTTTTAAACAGATTCAATGCCTATCACCAGCACAGTGCTGCTGCCTGGGACGATTTCAACTTGGGCCACTGTCCGAAGAGAGACGCCTCTTCAGCGCTCGTCGGCATTTAGAGTTGCACACCAATGTCAACAAATATGCACCAGTCACGACCTGATCCTTTCTGAAGCGCTGCGATATGACAGAATTTAACTCCTTGCACAACAATGTAGCTATTGTAGCCATCGCATTCTTGTAAGCTTTCCAATTTGGCATC
This sequence comes from Coilia nasus, assembly GCA_027475355.1. Taxonomy (NCBI): domain Eukaryota; kingdom Metazoa; phylum Chordata; class Actinopteri; order Clupeiformes; family Engraulidae; genus Coilia; species Coilia nasus. The sequence continues at coordinate 1,533,357 of CM050203.1, forward strand.
TGTGTCGATGCTTCGTGCAAGTTAAAACTTCATTAAAGCGCACAATTGTCACCGATGACACCTAACGCGAAATGAAAACAACAACATGCTTGGACAAAAACTAAGCCAAGTTTCATCGGCCTAGCCAAGTAGCTCAAATTTGAGAGAGATCAAGTAGGGGGTGAAAAATAATCAAAAAAGGTTCGACTCTACTGTACCATTTTGATCCAGGATATTGCGGCGCAATGGAGTCCCCAGATAACTCCTTTTACATCGGACTTCCGCTCGCCTCGAAAGTATAGGCTGGATTTCACATTTCTTCAGTTTTCCATCCCCTCAGTGTTTCTCGCCCTGCTAGCACTCAGACAGACAAAAATGCAGAGGCTGCTTTTGCAGAAGGAATTGGTGATTGGAGCTCGGGGATCATATGGGCTTTTTGTCAGAACCTTTAAAGGGACATTGCACTATATTAAATAAAGCAGGTCCTCTACTATTTCAGGGACTAATTACAACAGTACTGTTTGGCAAATCATGCCAAAAAGTACATTACGTCATCCTCCTCTCTCCTTGTCAGCGGGGCGCGTGCATGGTATGTGTGTAGGCGCCAGTCTGGAGCACACGTGAGAGAATCTGCGGAGGACACGTATAGTGCTAAGTGGGGAAATGTCTTCTAAGTCGTAACACGGACGAAATATCTTAACACTGATAACGTAACCACAAATATGCATGTGATCACTTAGTGGCCAGAGCAGTGTTCCCAGAGTTATTTTATAGTCCCAAACCTTGCTTATCAATTTGCACGCATCAACCCGTCCAAATAGATGTAATGTTGGAATGTAAAGATAGGCGGTTAATAGAATTCCGAATGTTAAATATTCTTACCTATACTTTTCACTGTATTCCAAATGATGATTGTGTGGGCTATTGCATCATCCTCCTTTAGTTTAAACCTCAGCGACATTTATATTCTAACAAGATGATTAGCTCTTCATTACTACACTACAAACATCAGAACATTTCACACAATCCATTATTTGAAAATACGTCCTTGGTGTCACCTTAGTCATGCCAATTGAAAACAGAAAAAGTATTTGAAAGTAAACAAGGACTTGACAAGAACCCACTGGGTTAATCTCATAGCTGATCATCTTTCATTTAAGTGGTTTGCTGAATTGAACGGAGTTACTTTTTTCCTGAAAATAATGAGCTATATTTGTAAAGCACTTTCAAGACGCAGACTACAGCACAAGAGTACCTCACCTTGTTAAGTGAAACCACGGCATGGCAAGAGCAGCCTCAACATGAATAAAAATGGCCTGAACAATAAGACAATCACATTCTTATGTATTGTATAAGTATTTAATATTTGCTGATACAGACGTCTGCATAGGCATTTCAGCAATGGCAAGACAGTTATTTATAAGACAGTTTTACATTCGTACAATAAAAAAAACACTAGTTCAAGATCAGTTTCATAGTTACAAAAACAAGAATCAATTTACGTTTGTGTGCAAGAATACAAGGTGCCCTATCCTACAATGGAGATGCATCTGAAATCGGCTAGTTAACTGTACTTTAGATCATAATACACAAAATAACTTCTACATTACTTAAGGTCATATCTTAAATCTCAGTACAACAGAAACCCATTACCTCTAACTCACATTCCCTTCCAGTAGCACCCCCCTGTACACACGCATACACACATAGCACCCCCCTTTACACACGCATACACACATAGCATCCCCCTGTACACACGCATACACACATAGCACCCCCCTGTACACACTCATACACAGACAGAAAGACAAGCTGCAGGTGAACCTACACAATGTTTCTGATGTGCACAATCATATATTTACAGTATAAACTTTACAGCACATCTGGCTAAAAAAAAACCCACTAAATGGTGACAACAGAAAGCCATTAAAAGAGATTATCCTTATTTAACATTCATTGTGCTGTAAAAAGAGATTATTTATTATTATTAGTTTATTCCTCCTTATTTGACACCTATCGTATTGTACAAATGAGGCGGAGGGAAGACAGTGCTGCTGTAAAGGGTTAGGATTAGGGTGAAGGGTTCTTGTGAAGGGTTCGGGTGAAGGGTTCTTGTGAAGGGTTCTGGTGAAGGGCTAAGGTGAAGGGCTAAGGTGAAGGGTTCGGGTGAAGGGCTAAGGTGAAGGGCTAAGGTGAAGGACTAAGGTGAAGGGCTAAGGTGAAGGGTTCGGGTGAAGGGCTAAGGTGAAGGGCTAAGGTGAAGGGCTAAGGTGAAGGGCTAAGGTGAAGGGCTAAGGTGAAGGGCTAAGGTGAAGGGCTAAGGTGAAGGGTTCTGGTGAAGGGCTAAGGTGAAGGACTAAGGTGAAGGGCTAAGGTGAAGGGTTCTTGTGAAGGGTTCAGGTGAAGGGCTAAGGTGAAGGGCTAAGGTGAAGGGTTCTGGTGAAGGGTAAATGAGGGCTCAGCTGTATCGGCTGCTGTTGCTGTGGCTTCTCCGCCTAGAGGAACTCCTGGTGTATGACCGGTACAACCTGCACAGAGAGACCAACACTATGAGTAAGATCTTATACAACCTGCACAGAGAGACCAACACTATGAGTAAGATCTTATACAACCTGCACAGATAGACCAACACTATGAGTAAGACCTTATACAACCTGCACAGAGAGACCAACACTATGAGTAAGACCTTATACAACCTGCACAGAGAGACCAACACTATGAGTAAGACCTTATACAACCTGCACAGAGAGACCAACACTATGAGTAAGACCTTATACAACCTGCACAGAGAGACCAACACTATGAGTAAGACCTTATACAACCTGCACAGAGAGACCAACACTATGAGTAAGACCTTATACAACCTGCACAGAGAGACCAACACTATGAGTAAGACCTTATACAAGTAAGACTTCCACACACAAATGTGACATACACAGATAGACCAACATTATGAGTAAGATCTTATACAAGTAAGACTTCCACACACAAATGTGACATACACAGGAAAAAGCAAAGCACCATGAGTGAGATTCTGATTCAAGTAAGACTTCCATACACACATACCAGCACAAGCGGTACAACATACACAGAGGAGCAGAAAACACCACCAGTAAGATCCTTATAATCCTTATACAAGTAGGACTTCCAAACACACATACCAGTAACAATTTTATTTAGCACTCCAAACTATTTTGGTTTATTCAAAGTTTATTTATAGTCCTTTGGCATGAAGAACTAAAAAAAAAAAAAAAACGTGCAAACAGAAAATTGGGGACAAAGACAAAAGATGCTGTAAAGCCCTGCTTCATTTTCCCCAAACTGGAGAGCCAAACAATATCCATGTAATTAAAAACCATTAAACCAAAACAATATTAATATATCTAAGGCAATCATACGGAGTACGCCTATGTTACATATGTTTTTAAGAAAAGGCACAGCCTGCATATCTGAAGTGTGAAGTACATTAGCAGTGGTGTGTGAGAGCCCCCTCTCACCTCGAATGGCGATTGGAGCTGGTACTCCGTCCTCGTCGGCGCCCTCTGCTGGTACTACGACTCCTACTGCGACTGGAGTAACTGCCATAAGAGGGGGACCTTCAACAAACAAAACACGAAGAGTCTTTAAAAAAAGGGTGCGACTGTGCTGGACAGAAGGCAGAAAAGTAATACATGTAAATTATATTTAAATGTTTTATATTTATAAATTTAAATTTATATTAAATAAATATAAATTATATAAATGTATAAAAATATAAAAATGATAAAAAGTATATATAATATAAATTTATATGAATTTGTGAATTCCACTAACCTGGACCTCCTGCGTGGGGTGTATGAGTGGCTTCTGGAATGACTCCTACTGTACGTGCGCCTGTTGGGATCAAAAGCGACACATTCATTTTGGGCTTAATCACACGTTGCGCTCCTAACGAGGGGCCATTTTAGCCCATTGCTCACCTGTGGCTGCGATAGCTTCTGTATGTGCTGCTCCTGGAACGCGAACGTCCTCTGCTGTATCGCCTTCTGCTGCGACTCCGACTGTAGCTTCTTTGGGGACAAAACAGTTTTACGGAAACATTGATTTAGCATGGAATCATGCGTACAAATACACATTACAAATCATGAAAACAGATACATTTGGTGTACTGTTCCCTTTAAATTTACATACAAGTTTTAAAATGACGACATGTCACATGCTACAGCATACTTCCACACATGCTTCCACCATATTATGTACATCCAACACTGTTTTATCTGTGACAAACACTGATATGCCAATAACTAACAGTTATGTATTTCACAGACAGACGTGCATTACACAGACTGAATGCATACTACCTCGAGGAATAACTTGAGCTCCTAGACCTGCTACGCGAGTGTGTGTAGGAGCGAGAGCGCCCCCTGGAGTGGGACCGGTTCCTTGAGGCAGAGCGGGATTTGGAGGCAGACTTGCTGCGAGTGCCTGGCCTATCAGTGGGTGCGGACGGAGACCGCTCCTCGCTGGAGCTGTCCTGGTTCCTCGGCCTCTGGTTCAGCCGGGCGGTCTTGCGGACCTCGTCGAACAGAGACCCTGGCCTCACTCGGCTCTTGCTCTTTATCTCGATCCTGAGCCCGGGCGTTTTACATTCCGAGTGCCCAGAGGATTTATGATTTTTCAGAACAGTCGACATAACATTTGCGGCCTGTTGGGCAGTGATACCTTTCAAAGGTTTCCACTTAGGGTCAACCACCTGGTCTTCCACTCTGCTGCTTGGTGTTTGGCTGTTCGGCAGGATTTCCTCATTATGCTCTTGATGATGCTCTGCTGTTGAAGTAGGTTTATCCATGTGCTCCTTTTCTACATTACTGTTGTGCACAGGATGTTTTAAAGGCGATATGCTTTTGGTCAGCTTGTGTGTCATTTCGACAACTATGTGTCCTGATGGCTCTGTAATTATTTCTGGAATATTCTGATGATCTGGGGTGCAAATCTCCATTTGATCGTCTTGGGATTCCTCCTGTTGGTCACTCTTATGATAATCTGCACCGTTAGTATTTCTGCCATCATTGGTGATGAGGACCTGGTGTTGTGCTGGGCTTTTGTGGTTGCTTGACTTTGACCTTTTCATCAAATCGTTGTCGTCTTTCATTGATCTAGGTGTTGCAACCGCTGAAGAATTTTCTTGCGAAGACGAGTGTCCTCTTTCCACTAGATCCTTGGGCTTGACCTGGGGAACAGCACTTCTTCTGGAAGCGTCTTTCACAGCACTCCGTCTGCTCCGCTTCGCGCTCTTTCCTTGAACGACAGTTTCATCCTCTTCGACTTCCTCCCCAAACTCCAGCGGAGGCTGCCAGTGGAAAGTCTCTTTCAGCTTCTGATGTTTCTTCTTTGACCTCTTCGTTTTGGTTTTCGAATGCTGGTTCCCCGACTTAACAGAGCTTCTCCTCTTGTGTTTGTGTTTTCGCTTGGCTTTCTTGGACTTGTGTTTGTCTGTTCCTGTACGGACCTCAGTGGTGTCTTCACCTGTCTGGTTTTTTAATGCAGCAGAAGATAAAAGGTGAGGCACTTCTTGATATGGTTTTTGGGGTTTCTCAGCTGGTGAAAGGTAGCCATTACCATCAGATTCAGAGGTGGCCTCACCTTCCTCTTTGTCAGATACATGTTTCACATCAGCAAAGGTTTGTTCTAGATTCAGCTTGTCTGAATCGCCATCAGAATCCCACCCACCTGACGAATGCCTTTCATGAATGAAAGGCACCAGATTCCTTTGAGGAGCATCAGTGGAACCTTCCAAAGTAAATGTGCTCTTAGATTCTTCAGCTAGTAATAGCTTTGAGTGGTGTGCCATACCACTGCTGTAGTGTGTTGCAGCAATTGCATCTTTTTGCACTTTGGGCCCGTTCTGACTATAACTAGAAGCTTTGTGGATGTTAGCTGCACACTCTTGTCCTCCAGTAGGCATCATGTACTTTCTGTCATTGTGGCTGATTTTAAGAGAACTGTGGGGGTGTTTTTGCCCTTGCTCAGAGGGTGTTCTCTTTGTGCTTCCTCTCCTGGGTGAGTCATATGAATCTGACCTGCTGTAAGATGAGGACCGGCTGTCATAACGGCCCGAAGATCTCGAACGGCCCCTGCTTCGTGACCGGCTGTATGACCTGCTGCGAGATCGACTGGTGGAAGAGGCACTGGGGGAGTGCCTGTAGGGACTCCTGCTCCTGGTCGTGTGCTGTCCCAGGGCGTCCTGTACCACACTGCTTGACTTCTGAGTCTGAGGCTGCCCTGTGGGCACAAGCTGCTTTTGTAAGGCCAAGTTCGTAAATAAACCGGTTTGAGCAGTGGGAGGATTGGTCTTCTCCTTAATCTCCTGAATGCGAACATACGATGGTTTCCATGGCTTCTGCCCAGGTTTCCATCGAGATGGAGGGGGGCTGTCACTAAGGGGGAGCACAGGCACACTCTCAGATGCAGATGGGGGTGGAGGTTTGGATTCTATGCTTTGAACAGCTTCCTGCAGTGGAACAGTCTTGGGCTTGACACTCTCGTTTAACTTTGCTTTACGGGGAGATCTGGACACATGCCTTCTTCTTGACCTGGACAGAGACCTTCCTCTATATCTGGATCTGCTTGCAGACCTGGACCTAGTCCTTGTCCTGCCTCTAGACCTTGATCGAGAAGATGACCGGGTCCTTGACCTTGACAAAGAATGTGACTTTGTCCGTGACCTTGATCTTGCCCTGTTTCTGGACACGGATCGGCTTCTGGAGCGTGTCCAGCTCCTTGATCTTGAAGATGATCTGAACTTCCTGTGTGACCTTGAGTAGCTCTGAGAGTAGGACCTGCTTTTGGAGCAGGAATAAGACCTCGAGTCCCGAGAGGACGCGGACCATCGACCCTTCCTTTCAGATCCAGACCAACGTCTTCTGAGGGAGCCTCTTGAAAATGACAAAGAGCGAGATCTCCTCTCTGCATGGTTGGACACCTTCGACCTTTCCCCCTCAGACAGTGGGGAGTCCTTTGGCCTGTGCTTTGAGCTCTTATGCCTTTTTGAATGCTTGTGTTTCTTGCTCTTTTTCTTGCGCTTAGATTTTTTTCGGTCCTTTCTGTGATGGCGGGGTGGGCTTGAGTGTCCTGATCCATGGCCTGGCGACTGCTCAACTGATCTTGACCTAGACCAGGGGCTATCACTTCGGTCATCCCATCTGATGAGGGAATAATGTAAAAAAAAAAATATTACGTTAAATCAGAATCAGCTTTATTGGCCAAGTATACTTACCTATACAAGGAATTTGACTCCGGCAGATGTTAGCTCTCTATACACATAACACAGAACGTAATACAATACAATAAATACAATAGACTAAACAAGTATGTGTAATTGCACAGTAGGGGCAACAATATACAATATACATACAGGCACCCAATATGGGCAATAATGTACAAGTAGGCACATGGTGTCACAGTGGGTTAAACAACCGGTATGACAATATACCAATAAGGCAATATACCAATAAGACACGACAAACATGATGACTATATCCAGACAACATGAAATCTTGGCTAAATCTTGGCCCATCCAAAATCATCTACAAAACAACATGGGATGTTAAGGTTAACGACTGCCTTTTTCAGTCAAAGTTCTACATGACGGTCAGCAGGATTAATACAGGTCACTCAGTACCGGTCTTCTTTGCTCCACTTTTCCACACTGGGGGCTTGGTAGGCCTTCAGCCTCTGCATCTCCTCTTTCCAGTGAGGGGGGGTTTCACTGCTTCCCCGCTCTTCCTCAGACTGAGAGCCGGACTTCAGCCCGGGCGGGGTGTGATACCTCTGCAGGGAAGCAAGAAGGCAGAGCCTCATCACAAACCCAAGGCCACGCCACAGCAAAAACGGCAGAGGGCACAAACGGCATGGATTACCTCACATCCATAAGGGCAACATCAAAGGCTTGCTTGGGGAATAAGAAAATCATCTTACAGTTTAAAATGAGACTTTAAGAGGACAGTCAGTCATCCACTGCGTATAGGGCAGCTGCCCAATGTACATGGCTGAATCTTTGTGTAAGTGTGCTAAACTGGGCAAGCTCTCCAGTGGCAGCGGGTAATGGGGGGAAAAAGGAAACCAGAAAAAAAGATGAAGGGTAGGTACCATTGTTCCACGCCCTTTGATTTTCCGCCCAGACTTGGTGACAGCTGGTTTCAAGTGGTCAGTGGAGGTCGTAGCGTTTTCTTGCTCAGTACTGTAAGAGGCAAAAATAAATTAAAACAAAATAACTCAAACATGGCTAAAATGGTTAAAAATACATTTACAACAGTGAAAATGATCTCAGAAAGTCCACAAGACAGACATATTAAAGCCACAGTGTTGGCAACCGAGACACAAAACTGCACCACACAGCTGTTAATACATGGTTATAGCCATCTGATAACAACCTTAGGCTCTCCCTGGCTGAGTGCAAATCAGGGACTGACATGTTTGGGTCCTCCTCCTGAGCAGGAATGTCCCTCCGCAGCAAGAACCGGTTCTCTGGGACTGGTGGGATCTCCTCTGGCCGAACCACAGGCTTCTCCCGCCGCACGTTCTGCTCTTTGTCCCCATCTCCCTCTTCCTCTTCCTGTTCTGCTGGGCTGTGAGCACATGATGGGAAGAGTTACACTGATGCTACAAAATCAGTTGTGTTCACTTTGAACTTAACCTTATATTAACATTTTATTGTTAACATAATAATAATAATAATAATAATAATAATCTGTTAATGTTTAATGTAAAGCACAGTGAGCTGGCTGTGTGGTATGAAATGCGCTGCAGACATAAAACTGCCGTATTGAAGGGTTGATTACAGGCACAGCCTACAGTTATAGCTAATAGCTAGGTATGCAGTTATAGCTAATAGCTAGGTATGCAGTTATAGCTAATACCTAGGTATGCAGTTATAGCTAATAGCTAATAGCTAGGTATGCAGTTATAGCTAATAGCTAGGTATGCAGTTATAGCTAATAGCTAATAGCTAGGTATGCAGTTATAGCTAATAGCTAGGTATGCAGTTATAGCTAATAGCTAGGTATGCAGTTATAGCTAATAGCTAATAGCTAGGTATGCAGTTATAGCTAATAGCTAATAGCTAGGTATGCAGTTATAGCTAATAGCTAGGTATGCAGTTATAGCTAATAGCTAATAGCTAGGTATGCAGTTATAGCTAATAGCTAGGTATGCAGTTATAGCTAATAGCTAATAGCTAGGTATGCAGTTATAGCTAATAGCTAGGTATGCAGTTATAGCTAATAGCTAGGTATGCAGTTATAGCTAATAGCTAGGTATGCAGTTATAGCTAATAGCTAGGTATGCAGTTATAGCTAATAGCTAGGTATAAAGCATACAACAAATGACATATTCTCTATAATTACATTAAAGTCTGGGCATAATAAGATTTGAACCTTTAGGGCACCAAAAGAAGATACAGCATTTATGACTTTCATGCACTAAATGCAGTGCAAAACTTCTCCTTTATCAAGCTTATTTTTCACAGCTAATTGTAGAACAGTAGAGGGGGAAAAACAAGTTGAATAAAATAAATAGCAACTTGTACTGAGTGCATTCCAATGGCAAATCAACCATACAATCAATATGCAATATTTCCTACGTTAAGATGATGACACACCAGCCAACATTTTAAGCAATGTTGCTGGGCAACATAATTAACAGATGTTGTTCAGGCACTGTACCACTGATACTGGGCAACACAATTTTAATAAGAAAACTTAGACCAGCAGCAGGAAGCATTTTGCTATCATTGCGTTAAAACAATTAGGAGCTAGTCATGTTGTTGCCAACAACATTGCTGAAAAAGTTGCCCTATCCGGTGTATCGTCAGCTTAACACTTGCTACTGACATCGGACACGGAACTATGCTCATGACCCTGCAGCCTCACCTTTTTCGATCTGAGGGTACGGTGTCACCGCCTCTCTCTCTCCTCCTCGACCCCCTCTTCCTCTTCCTGGAGTGCCTGCTCTTGGCCGCCCTCTTCGTCCGGCGATGCCCGTGCCTGCCCCTACGCTCCGCCGCAGACTCCTCCTCCGAGGAGTAACTGGACGGAGATTCCGAGGAGCTGAGAGAGGAGTCCGCAGAGTCCAGCGCTCCTCTCCTTCTCTTGGCTCTGAGCACTGCAGCCACTAGCCAGCATACAGACAAGAGAAGTGCACACGAGTTAGTGCTACGCAATATATCGATTCTTACATTGCACACACGAGTTAGTGCTACGCAATATATCGATTCTTACATTGCAATAGCACAATATTAATATGCTTAATATGCTCAGTATTAATATGCTCAACGTGCACATCGCAAAACTTGGCTCAGCTGCCATAAATGACACATCTGCATAAGTTTAACTTTCACACCCTGTGTATCAAAGTGTTTGGCAATCACATGGAGGCCTGCTGCTACAGATGTCGTACCCCATAAACTACTTCCAAGTCTGGGGTGTCTAGGGGGACGCAAACCTGATGTGCATTAACACTGTACATTTAAGAATTTGTTTATTTAAGCACAAGTCACATTGCCATCATAACATTCACAGCAAGATCATGGCATATCGCACATTTTCATAATGCTGTGCAACCCTTGGAAATATGAGAATCACTATATTCAAGTTGGCGTTCAAATTCTGTGAATTTATTATTATTATTTTTTGGGCCTTCTGTGCCTTTATTGGGACAGGACAGTAAATGTGTGGGAGAGAGAGATGGAGTAAGGATGGGAAATGAGCCAGGCCAGACCGGATCCCTTATTGAGATGGAGACCTGGGTCTCCACGGGCACTTTGCCCTTTCGTGGTACGGGCGCTCTACCCACTGCGCCACAGCACCCCTACTCTGTGACTATTTTAAGAACGCGTATGCAACTGACACATCAATGTAGTGTCTGCATTAGTGACAGAATAACAGCCTGTATTTCAACAAAACAAAGTAATCGCCACTCCCACACATAGCGAGATCTTGTAACATTAATGTCAATCTAGGAGCCAGTTGTAATGTGCCCATTTATCTGCTTCATTGCGTGCAGTAGCGCCCCCGGTCTGCAGTTAGGGGAATTGCACTATTTCATTAAAACCCATTCTGAGTTAAATGCCAAGGGCCCGGCTCTCACATCTACACTCAGGGGCAACTATTTACACACACACACACACGCACACGCACACGCACACGCACACGCACACGCACATCTACACTCAGGGGAAACTATTTATGTGCTAAGTATGCTTTTAATTGCATGCATGCATACTCACCCTCTCTCTGTCTCTCACACACACACACGCACACAAGTCTCACACACACAATAAACAGTCATTCCTGGGTTGATTTAAGTTCACAGACCATGCTGCCACAGCAGTTGCGTCTCACTGTGTTGCAGCGTTTTCAAAGGCAAGCTGGTGGCAGCAGCCAGAAATACAGGACAGGACATGACAGGAGCCAGCCTTGATCGGGGCTCAATAAGGGATCTGGCTGCAAGCTAGGCAAACATGCGCCTTGATCGGGGCTCAATAAGGGATCTGGCTGCAAGCTAGGCAAACATGCGCCTTGATCGGGGCTCAATAAGGGATCTGGTTGCAAGCTAGGCAAACATGCGCCTTGATCGGGGCTCAATAAGGGATCTGGTTGCAAGCTAGGCAAACATGCGCCTTGATCGGGGCTCAATAAGGGATCTGGTTGCAAGCTAGGCAAACATGCGCCTTGATCGGGGCTCAATAAGGGATCTGGTTGCAAGCTAGGCAAACATGCGCCTTGATCGGGGCTCAATAAGGGATCTGGTTGCAAGCTAGGCAAACATGCGCCTTGATCGGGGCTCAATAAGGGATCTGGCTGCAAGCTTGGCAAACATGCGCCTTGATCGGGGCTCAATAAGGGATCTGGTTGCAAGCTAGGCAAACATGCTCGCATCAGAATGGCATGCTCTTCTGCATGGTGCAAGTGTGGTACTGAGACAGCTGACAGACACACCCCAAAGACAGGCCCTCTCACACGTACAGACCCCCAAAGACAGGCCATCTCTCACACCCCACTAACCCCCCTTACGCCTTACCGTGGTTTGCAGACTTGGTGATCAGCTGTCCACAGTCGATCACTCTGACGTCAGCATAAGGTCTGCTGGCAGAGTCTGTCTTCAGGCTCTCGATGTTCCTGATCACCTCGAACCCTGAGATCACCAGCCCGAACACCACGTGGACCCTGTGGGAAGGAAGGAATAGACATTTTTCAGCTCTTGTAACCAACTCCTAGCTAATAATTACTACATGCAGAATTTCAGCTCATCCTTGGTACATTCAGTCGCCATTTCTTCTGGCAAAAACTCTTTTAATATCCACACACCAGGACATGGTAGCTAGCTGTGCCTGTAGACTGACAGAAACGACTGAAATCTTCTGCAAGCATCTCTCTCTCCTCAGCATGTGGTGATACCTGCCATACATTTGGCCTAGTAATGCAACCAGGCACAAGCAGAGAGTGAACCTACCCGTCCAGGTGGGACGCCATCTTTGTAGTGCTGTAGTGACAATACGGGAACACATTGCAGTCAGGAGGGCAGGCAGACAGCCAGACCGGATCCCGTGACATAGAGGAGAGAGGGAAGATGGAGCACCAATGAGCCTCTGTGCAGACTCTCTCAGCTGAAACACAGCTACATTAACAGCACAATCTGACGTCTGCCAGAACAAAGCCTTGGTACACCAGAGGAACAGCAAAATCCAGCATGGATTGCTTCCTACATATGAGTCAAGAACACAAGGGGAACTGGCCTATTAATAAACAACAGCACTTTATAACTGATTAGATTTGAACAGAGGTCAAGTGTAAAACATAAAATATATAAACAGTGTAATTATAAAATCCTATGTTGTGTACCCCAAAAAGAAAAAATACATTCCTACTTAAATAAAAATAAATAAATTATGACAAAATGTGATTAGCACTCAGCTCTACATAAAAACAAACACTAATTATTCTCTTGTACTCAAACTGGCATTACACTTTGAAAAACAATGAATGTGTTTGGTGGCAACTTCAGACCGTTTTAATCTGTACACATCTGAATAAACAAGAAGCATCCCAAGTGCAACAGTCAAATCAAAGAAATGAAGAGAGCCCCTGTGGGTGCAATGCACAGACTAATTAATCATCACTACACATATCAGGAGAGAAACACAGCCTTGGAGTAGCACATTACCTTGGAAGGGCAGGACGCTAGAGTTTCTGCAAATTTTACACAAAAACGGCAAGAGAAGAAATGTAACATTGGTAGGCAAGAAAGGAGTCCAAGTCTTTTGTCATAGTGAATATTTCTCTCTAAATGCATAGTTCAGGAGGATCACAGGGGGATGAACATGTCGGTTATCTGCACAACACGTACATAAATTAGATTATGTAGTGCTTCCCAGAAACAAACAAACAAACAAACAGGACAGACAGATGGGACTGCTACTCTGGTCAAGGAGAAGACACAGGAATGAGCTACAGTCCAGCGGAGCTAAGGGACAAGAAGACATGCCTGACAAGAAATATGACTAAAAAACAAAAACAGAACGCAGGACAAAAGTAAAGCACAGTTCCCTAACGGAAAGATGCCAAATGCAACTGGCTTGTTTCTTTGCCAAATCACCTGGTCCCAACAAGGTTAATATGAGCATACCTAGTTTATGTGTAAAACAGGGCATTACAAAACTTCTTCTCAAATGTTAACCTTCTTCATTATCCCTGAAAAAATGCTAACACAGAGCTCCTGAGAAAGCAAAAACTAAAAACTCTAAATCTTGAGCTCTTCACACACACTCTGTTGAAAATGCATAGTTGGGTCCGTAGAATACACAATTTATGGATAACCATTTAAAGGGACAGTAACCACAAAGCAAGAAAGCAAGTCTCACTTTTAAATAATTCATCTTGGACAACACAACGTCTGGAAAAGATACACTGTTGCTATTATTATTATTCAGATCATGACCATTAAGAAAACAGTTTTGGAGATGTTTAGCGATCTAAAAACCTATTTATTTGGGTAACGGGGAGACTTTCTTTCTCTGCAAGACAGTGGCAGTGGAATCGCTGACTTCCAGCCAATGGCGTCCCTTTAAACTGACTGAGGGGGGTGTGGTTTGAGGGGATGGTGTGATGACATCAGTGTGAGGTAAACAGTGCCTCCCAGATCCCCATGGCGACAGAGCCTTGCGTACTCACATGAAGAACTGGGAGCCATTGGTGCCCTTGCCCCTGTTGGCCATGGACAGGAGGAAGGCTTTGTCGTGTTTGAGAATAAAGTTCTCATCTGTTTTGGGGGAAGGGATGGAGAGAAAGAGAGAGAAATTGAAGAAAGTGAGCAATAACGTCTAGACATGATGCGGCTGTGCTGTTCAGAGAAAAAGCTCTTGCTTCCAAAGACGTGAGGCAAAACACATATAGCGGTATTTATTCGTGTGGAAAGTCGTGATTATTTCACACTTCACAATATTGTTTCCTACTTCATGGCCTATGCACTCCAGGAAGCCCACAGAATAAGGACGGGGTTGGCTGTGAAGATCATACCCACATTACCATCATTGCTAAATAAAGTGCTAACTAAGTAACTCTCGTCGTCTGAGCCTTTAGTTTTTTGCTTTTCAGAGCAGCGTATCTTAACTGAAATCTTCAGAGCAGCGTATCTTAACTGAAATCCTCAGAGCAGCGTATCTTAACTGAAATCCTCAGAGCAGCGTATCTTAACTGAAATCCTCAGAGCAGCGTATCTTAACTGAAATCTTGTTAAAACAAAAAGTGCTCCAAAACTTATATAAACAAAAGCCTGACGAAGGTACTGGCAGACTGAGACAATAGATACTGTCCACTGAAACTTGGTCAAGTCGTTTCAGAAGCCTCTCAACGACACTACAGAAGACGGCCCAAGTATCAGACATCCATCCATCCATCCATCCATCCATCCATCCATCCATCATAGCACAGAGCACTGCACATGAACGCTGTGAGCCTTGAGTTCAGGCAGGGAGGTGAGGCAGGGAGGAGGGGTATAGATGTTGGGTTGTGTAACTGCACTGGGCACATCTCTTACCTTTTCATTGCAAAAGACCACACTCTACAAATAAAAGAATATGTTGAAAATTTTAGGCAGGAAGATTGGATCTTTCAATAAAGAGAATAAATGCCTAACCCTCATGCTGTCACAGAGAAAGCCACTTTTTTAAGGGAAAGAAATTACAAGAAACAATTTCAAAAAGTACGGTGATGTCTACAAGTAACGACTGCATTACATGTGTATGTTTCTCCTGAATGCCATGCACGAGGCTAGCTGTCCATGCTACGTCTAAAACATGCAAAGGTAGCCAGGACAGAGGAGTGGAGATGAGCAGCTGGTTATTTGACGTATGGTTTAAGTGACATAAACATCCACGTCGCTCCACTTCCTGTTTGGCATCTGGGCAGCCTCTTACCTTCGAAATAACCTCCATATATAGACTCTCCGCCTCTTCCATTGCCTGCAAGCAAAGGTCAACCGATGATGAGACACACACATCCCTAAAGGCTCGTCTTTTGCCACCATATATGAAAACAGACAGCAATGTTAAGACAATGAAATGATCAAATCATTTTCAATTGTTAATTTAATGACACGTGACATCTACTGCCATGCGTGTTCCTTCTCTGTAAAACCCTGTGAGAACAGGCAGGAAGCACTGTGAGAGGGAGCTATTCGCTATTAAACTGGAAGTATATGCACGTCTGATCTTGTGTTCCTGACACCCGTTTATACACTTCCTGTCCTTAGCATGTGCAGACAGGTTCCAGGAACCAGGAGGAACCAGGACTGCTGTTGTACCTACCCTCAGTGAAGTCTCCACCCTGGATCATGAAGTTCTTAACAATGCGGTGGAAAGTGGAACCTTTATAGCAGAGCTTTTTCCCTGTCGTTTTGCTGGTTCCTTTTTCACCTGTAAACACACACACAGACACACACTCTAATTAAACCAAAGCTTTCACTTCTTGTCTCGAACCAATGCCTCATACCTGATTACTCAAAGGGGTGCTTCTCATACATGGATAAATCAGAAACTCATCACCCTGATGCTATATTACCTGTCAGGTAGTGTAGGTGAAAACAGGAAGCTAAATGAAAACCACACAATTTTTTAAATCATATTTATTTCTGCCATACACAGGTTTTAGATTAATGAAATAGCCAGACTCGCAGGTACTCCCTGCTGCTTGGAAGGTACTTCCTGCTCCTTGATAACTTAAACACGGTATATTTACGACCTCTTCCTGCTTTTCCACTGCTGTCTGACCTCATTGGAGAACTGAGACCTCAGACACACACATCCCATAAATCACACATGCAGACATTCCTAACACACTCCTGAGCAGGGGGGGTAGGGGTCTGGGATCACGACGTCAGACAGGTGGACCAGAGGAAGGACAGACGCTAAACACGCAACACAGCAGTGACTCTGTCTCTCAGCGCAGCGAGGGCCCTCCTGGCACGCTCGAGGCCGGCCGTCCGTCTCGCAACCTCGCCGAGTGATGACTGCGATTACGGAGGTCGACGCACAAGTAGCTGTTGACGACAGGCGGCAATGTGGCTACGCCGCTCCAGTTGCTAACGTGCCGACATGTTGCCGGGGTAACTCAAGAGGTTTTTTTTCCCCCCTCGGCTTCCCGTTCTCTGGAGGAATCGATGAGAATAGCCAGACATGAGGCCAAGGACGGGAGGGTAGGGGAAACAGAGACCGTATCCAACACACACACACACACACACACACACACACTCCATGTCTGTCCTTGCTGGACTCTTGTTCCCTCTCTAGCCATGGAGAAAAATGATCGTCTGAAGTTGCCTGGTGTTTTGTAATTCGCTACCAAAGGCCAGGCTGGGAGAACAGACTGTACTTGCAGAGCAGATAAAAAAAGCGAAAGAAAAGAGTCGCCACACTCTCAGGCCTGCTTCATCCAAACATTGTCTATGGACACCCTGCTCTCACAGTGCTAGAGGCAGACACATCTCACACTTTAGAAGAGCCAAGCAAGAATATGTTGATATAGTGCCACAGTGAAGCTGTGAGAGTTTGGCAATGGAGAGCTCGACTTCATCTTGGCTGAGGCCAGCTGTTTTACGTGGATTAATGTAAGAGCACTCCTAA
The DNA here is from genome assembly GCA_027475355.1 of Coilia nasus. Taxonomy (NCBI): domain Eukaryota; kingdom Metazoa; phylum Chordata; class Actinopteri; order Clupeiformes; family Engraulidae; genus Coilia; species Coilia nasus. Next base: position 1,550,491 of record CM050203.1, read on the forward strand.
TCAATTCTCAGGGGGACTGCAAGACGTGAAATGGAAATGTAAGACCTTCAAGGAAATTTAAACGAAAGTACCAAGTACTTTAACAAATGGTTTTGTATTACACACTATGTGAATTGGGAGTTAATCCAGCCCTCTCTGCCAAATCAATCGAATCAATTTATGTCAACTTTGATCATTTTTACCTTTAAATGCAAAACTAGGCTCTTCAACTAAAAAATATCTAAACTATACATAAAATGAATATTAAAATGAATATTAAACACAATTACTTCTGCTGTTTTTTAATTGTTTTTTCAAATACTTCTGTAACAGATCCATCACACAGTCAGGTAAATTCATCATAACACCAAGCGTTAACAAGACGTCTGTGCTAAAAAGCATCACTATATTCTAAGCACTGTTCGAGGTGATTAGATTATTTTAGTCAGAGAAACTGATCATAACACAAAGTGTTAACAAGACGTCTGTGCTAAAAAGCATCACTATATTCTAAGCACTGTTCGAAGTGATTAGATAATTTGGCTTTCCAGACTCACCAGTGCACAAACAGAGAAAGTTTTTGCTCGTCTTTGGACAGATATCAGAGAAGAGTTGGAACACAATACGCCCAACTAAGGAACAGGGAAACAAAGAGAGAAAACAGACATTACTCGTTATAAAACATATTCAGGATCAAGCAGTACAATGTGACAGCAGTCAGGCTCTTGAGATGCTCCTCTCCCCTCCTCCAACACTAACGAGTGTGAACCTGAAAACACTTTCAGCAACAACTGTTTTCCTCACAGTATAAACAGCAACATGCCCACGCAGAAAGTACAACCACATTTTCAGTGGTAGTCAGCAGGCCTGCATCTGTGGCACAACTTCTTCACAGCACAGGTTGTAACATTTTAATAACAACAAGCAGTGCCACACACACACACACACACACGCACACACACACGCACACACTAAGCCGGTCTGCAGCTGATTAAAACTACACTGCGGGGAGTTGGGTCACCGCAATTCTTCACCCAGCGGTTTGCTACAAGGTATTTTAACTGCTTTCGCTTCGAAAAGCTCTGCTGCAAGGCTGCATATGTGGCACTGGAGAAAGTCGAGACCAAAACTACACAGAGCCCTAAAGTCATCAGCCGTCTTTAGTACTGTCTAACTAAAGAGTAATCTAGAAATGTTAACCGTCTTTAATACTGTCTAACTAAAGAGTAATCTAGAAATATTAACTGTCTTTAGTACTGTCTAACTAAAGAGTAATCTAGAAATATTAACTGTCTTTAGTACTGTCTAACTAAAGAGTAATCTAGAAATATTAACTGTCTTTAGTACTGTCTAACTAAAGAGTAATCTAGAAATGTTAACCGTCTTTAGTACTGTCTAACTAAAGAGTAATCTAGAAATATTAACTGTCTTTAGTACTGTCTAACTAAAGAGTAATCTAGAAATATTAACTGTCTTTAGTACCATCCTACTCAATAATAATCTACAAATGTTAGCTGTCTTTAGTACCGTCTAACTCAACAATCATCTAGAAAAATAACAATTACAAACTAAAGTACAAAAAAGCAAAACAGACCAAAAACCATTACGCTCCTTTTAAAAAGTAACTGACCTGTATGAATATGAATATATGAATACATGTGAAATATGGTCTCTCTTGCACACATACACGCTTCAGCGTTTTCTTTTTGGAAAACGTTTATGTTTACGACAGCGATTACAAGTAACTGTTCTCGGTAGACCCTACAGTCATACACTGCACAGGCCAGGGATTAAAAATGGCCACGTGTGGACGATACTGGAAGAGTGTCCTCTTACCTGGCTCGCGATTGATCTCCACATCAAAGTAGCACTGCGGCCGTTCCTTCACCCCCATAGTCAGATCAGTCTCGCCTTCCTGGAACACCAAACACACACACACACACACAAGAGGTGACCTTAAGGACGATTCATTCAAGGGTCTCTCTGTCCGCAGATGACGCACTCTAATCACACATCCTCCTGAACACAAAAGGTTCCTCAGTCTTGGCAGGGGAGTAACCCCCTACAGCCAGCTGTGGAGAGGGAGAGAGTACAGCAGCGAACAGGACTAAGGCCAGAAAAAACAGAGAGAGAGAGAGAAAGAGAAATAGAGAGAGAAAGAGAAATAGAGAGAGAGAGAGAGAGAGAGAGAGAGAGAGAGAGAGACTGACATTCCACCAGAGGGGAGGGGCACCTCACCAGGCAGCTTTGCCTGCCAAATGCCACTTTACATGCACACCCCTCCAACCACCACACCCCTACTCCTCCAACCACCACACCCCTACTCCTCCAACCACCACACCCCTACTCCTCCAACCACCTCACCCAACCACCACACCCCTACTCCTCCAACCACCTCACCCAACCACCACACCCCTACCCCTCCAATCACCCACACCCCTACCCCTCCAACCACCCCTCCAACCAGCCCAGCCACCCGTGTCACTCGTACTCCTCCAACCAAAGCTCTTTTCTCTCCCATCTTTTATTTCCTCCCGAGCAGCTGTTGCCATGCCAGGAGGGCCCTGGGCAGGGGCATCAAGTATCCCCCCAAAGCTGCTGCTGGCCCCCCAAAATGTTGTGAATGAGGCTGTGCTCTGAACTGGGTGTACTGGAAGAGCTTACTGTACTGGTGCGACTGGTGTCAGAGGTACTCTGCTAAACTAGGCAATACACTGACAGTAAAGAATGGAGAATTTGTAGGCTACAGTATGCAGCAGGCTTCTTTCGGCTAAAAGTATGCAGCCTTGATGCTAAAAGGAGTATGTATAGGCTACAGTATGCAGCAGGCTTCTTTCGGCTAAAAGTATGCAGCCTTGATGCTAAAAGGAGTATGTATAGGCTACAGTGGCAGTGGCCTTCTTTCATGCATGACAGTATGCAGCCTTGATGCTAAAATGAGCCTATATGTGCGGTGGGGCTGTGTCTCAGCATGCATGACAGTATGCAGCCTTGATGCTAAAATGAGCCTATATGTGCGATGGGGCTGTGTCTCAGCATGCTGTATTTCGGGATGACGACTCCTCGTGATAAACATGTATCCTGCATCACCATAGTGTAATAATAATGCTATAGCTGGGTGATAATATTTTTACATAAGCACAGGGTTCAGAATTAACAGTCTTTGCTCATCAATTATAGTGAATGGCAAAGGAAATAAACGGGGTTAGCTGACCATTGGCAGGCTACTGTATCAGGCCCATCTCAATAAGCCTTCATAATCACAACACAGGGCAACAAGTAAACAGCCTTAACCCTCACAACAGCCACAATGGTGATGTCAGAGAAAATACATGTGGTGAGTTGACCAGTGGCAGATAGCTGAAACAGGCCTAGGCCTATTTTAAGATCCACGTTCAGAACACAGTGCAACACGCACATAAACTGACTGACTATGTTTCACAACTAATGCACTGACACTCACAACTAAGCTTGGGCGGCATCCAATATTTCACACCCCAATATTTACCTGACACGATACCCAGGTATGCCACATATGTACAGGTTTAGTCAGTAGGCATGGCAAGTTTTAACGGTCATAAATCAGACAATTTGTGGAGTAGCACTTAAGGATTTAATACATTGCAGTGTTGTTTCTTTATTACAACTTTTCATATGGAACACTAGAAACTGCTTCTTTTGTATGTCAAATTATTTCTCTACCACTCTGATGTTGGCAAACTAATTCAGTATCTCCTGCTGTGACCTGTAGGACACCACGGTATTAAAAACCATAGCCTAGCCTACCTTCAGTGTTTCCAAATACCCAGTATACAGCATTTCCAAATACCACCCAAGCCTACTCACAACCACCTATAACCTGATCAGTATGAAATAATTCAAAATGAAATTAAATTAAAAAACAGGATTCTCATGTGTTAAGTAAGACAAACTAGGCTATTCACTAAATTTGGAAATGTGCTAGACTATACTGCAATGTTTTTTTTTTTTTTTTCAATAAGAAAACGAAATGAAATTTTGGTGAAATTCTGTTTTTGTACATGAAGTACATTAGAGTAATGGATTCTGTAAAAAGTAAACAGCAGATCAGCTGACGTTGACTTAGGAGAATGATAAGCTTTAGGTTCTGCAAACGTCCTGTAAGAATGTTTTATGTCCATAAAATTGAATGAGTAAAGCAGAAATTAATGCAGAGCGACCTACTAAACCATGATGCATAATGGTGGCATAATCACTTTTATTTCCGTTTGAAAGACGTGGCAAGCAATGGCTGGGCAGTATGCAAACATGTTTAATTAGCCTTACACCTGTAACATATGACTTATATGGTCATGACCCATTCTATTCTTGTTTCCTGTCGGTCTGTCTTTCTGCACACAGTAAACCTATAAGTACTTCATTGCATCTAAAAAAAGACCTATCTGCTATCAGCTAACCGGCTTTCTGTCAGGTCCCTTGTGAAAATTCCACAGATAGATTCAGACCAGGGAACCTCTGGAGGAGTTTGCTTGTAGTGTAACCACTCTCAAATTACATGCAAACCTGGTTGTCTTTGTACTGCGTGGCCTACTTCCAAGCACATAACCCTTGCCTGTTTACTAACCAACCAGGCCTGTCAGACATAGACAAAGTTTCGGCTTAAAATCTGAATCTACAAAGGACATCTTCTAAGCGCCGTGACTGGATGAGGGTGGACGTGCAAACTATAAATAGTGTATTTCTTTCTGGTGTGTTTGAGTCCTGGAAGTTTGCAAATACCTGGAAGCAGGTTGCCAAGCCAAGGTCTCCAGTTATTATTGAAACGATAAGTTAAAGGTTGACATGTAATCTTTGAAGTGAGTGGTATTACGGTTACAGCCATGTTGCTGGATTCGTGACATTTGAAGTAATGCCTAGTCTAATTTTAGCCATAGCTAATAGCAGTGCATGCACCTTGCATGTTCCACGGCAATAGAGGAATGTAACGTGCCTAGAAAACATTGTCCTATGCCAAGCCACATGCAAACAGGCTCCAGACTGCCGAGGCACCGCCGAAGAGTGAAACTTCAAGCTTTCTAACATGCTAACTGCCTACTTTATCGCAGCACAGCAGCGCTAGTGACCCACCTGACGAGCCACTTTTGCCAACTTCATGAGTTTCTGTTTCCAGCAGCAGGACAGATACTATCTAAAGCAAGAAAACATTTCTGTGAAATGTTAGTGTCACAGTTCTCAGTCGGATAATATATAGTATGGAATCCTAACAGACTGGTTAACGTTACGTTCCAACAGAGACCATTATGTCTGCCAAAGGGAGCGTTTATCTTGTTAGATACTGAGCTAACAGTTGCGCTTCAACGGGTGTTATATATCGGTCACAGACTCTTGAAAACCAGCAGAATAGACTATATCAGCGCTATCATGTCATATACATTCAATCTGGCTTAACATTAGCCTGTAAGCTGCAATAATGTGATACCATAATGGCAGTTGACTTAGCCACTAGCGAGCTAGCTAGCATCGATTAGGGGTTCGCAAGCCTTTTTTGTCGATTTGGCTTGTTTATTTACTGACAGGAAGACAATGGTAAACCATGTTCAATAAATGTACGGTAAAAAATAACATATAGTAGATGCGACAATATATACGGAGACATAGCCAGACATTATCCAACGAGTTAGCTTGAGATTAAACCTACCTTACTACCTGTTCGGCCCTGGCGAAGCTTTGTATTACTGCGAATGAATTCCAACAGCAGGACTCGATCAGATGCCCCCCCACTACCCATTGCCTGCTGGGAACTTATGTGCAAGGAGCATCGGGGTGCTCGACTCACTTCCAAAGAAGCTCTGTGGTTTTGTAAATGTTGTTAGTATTTTGTTTATTTCAAGAGTCAAATGAATTGTTCTGCAATTCTACTCAAATTAGGCTCGAACGAACGAGTCAGTAAACAAAAGTGAAACAAAAGTCCACGACACGGATGTGGGCGATGAACGATAAGGGTTCGTCCTGATAGACTTTGTTTCAATGATTAAAATCCCAGCAGAACAAAACGTAGCTGTTCTTATTTCCCCTGTAACAGCTGATGCCTTACAATACAGTGTTTTTGTCAGGCTAAAATACTATTAAAAGGCACACATTGCACAAGATGTCTCCACTGAAGTTAGAAGTTTACAATAATAGTATATATGTTTTATCATGACTTTCAGGAAAGTCCATCCTCCATTCACTCCACTTGTTTCAAATAAGCAAAATTGCCTTTACCTAATTTCTACGAGGACATAATTCTTCGGGTCTGTTTCTTTAAGCAGCTCGGGCGGAAGGAGGAAGACGGATTTGTCGTTCCCATAATACAACGCAAAAACTACAAGATAGGGTCAACAACACAACATTGAACTGTCTTAAAAGTCTTAAAATAATCACGGCGTGCAATGATCGAACATTTCTAGCTGGTTTTTCAATGTGTACACTAGATGAACCCAAACCAATTTACATGTTTTCTGACGCTTGAAGATTCAGTGATACAATGAATCTAAAGAAGAGGTAAGGAAAACAATGCCACCCATGTGAATCAAGACCAGTTTTAAGTTTGTAAGGTTGCTAGCCAGCCCATTTCATCTGTCAAAATCAAATAAAACAGGCATCGTTATAAGCTCTTTATTATCACATCAGTTAGATCACTTAACAGGTCTTTATCAAATGCGTAAAATCAGACCAAAATTGACAAGGGTATCTAAATTGTTCGTTGACGCGCCTATCATGATTCTTTGAGGCTAACTGAACTTAGCTTGCAAATGTGTTCTTTTATTCTTGATAAATGGTCTGGCTCTAGTACAGTTATCGTTATGTAGGACCTGACAGTATAAGTTAATTACTTTCTGTAATGCAAAGGGAGCCTAAATAAGTGTGGATGTTGCTTCTGTTGACTTGTTTGCTAGGAGGCTTTGTTTACATTTAGGCCAGTAAGAATCTTGATTTAATAGCATAATTGGTTTGTATTGTAAGGTAACGTAGGGATACCAATTACTGCACAAATCTGCGATTTAGTGTTTCTTTAAGTTAGTGTGGGCTGTTGCATAGTAACCTTCCTTACCCAGGTCTAAATTATTTTAATGTGTTAACTGGACCCAGGTCTGGGGCAACACTCTTTTAAATCATATTTGGCTATTTTGCACTGTATCACCCAGAACCTTTTCTAGAAGCCAGATAGTATTTGGGAGGAGTTTGACATTTGCTGTAAAACATGCAAAGCTGTTAAGCCTGTGCATTATGTAACCGACATGTGGCACAGCTTCTACAGGCCAGACATAAACAACCTTCTAGAGATCACATTTTTCCAGACAAGTTTATGCTCAGGGATTGTTAAACAGTGCAAAAAAAAGTCATCTTTGTGTCAGATTGTGTCAGGCATCCTTGGCTCGTATAAACACATAAACTGGAAAAATATTCACCTAAGAAAAATCAAAGGGGTGTTCTAAAAGATTAATTTAAACAAGGTGTCAGCATGCTGTAGCATCACTAGACATAGGCCTACTGTAAATTTTATGGGGTACAAAGTATTGGATAAGGCATGCACCACAGAGAAGTAAGAGCTAACCCAGTAACCATGGAAATACTTACAAACTAAAAAAGTCAAACTATCATCTATGCGGCTTACCATGTGTGGAAGTCTGTAATAAATTGATTGATTTTTTCTTGTTGCATAGTACATGCTGAGAGCAACAGACATCTGACACTTACATGCCCATGGCAGCCACATTGCAGTCTTTATACCGGGGCAGTGGTGGCTTAGCGGGTAAGGTATCGGACCTGTGACCGTAGGATCATGGACATGCTGCATGTGATGTCTGGCTCTTCTCTACATGTAGATCAGGATGATGTCCAGTGCAGGCTGGAATGTGATACTGGCCAGACATCCAAATAATTTAAAAGTAAAAAAAAATGGGCCTCAGCAATTATATAATAGGATTTGGTCATGAAGTCTTACTGTGTTAACAGAGTGTGTGCTCCAACTTTGTTAGTTTGCTAATGTAAGTGTCATGGTGTTGTCACGGAGCTAGGAAGTGGGTATCTTCCCATTTTGGAACCTTCCATGTTAATTTTTTAAATAATAATAATATCAAAACAGCAATAACAATAATCATAATCATAGTAATAATCATAATCATAATTACAATCATAATTATTAATTAGTACTTTTAAAACAGAATTGGAAAGATTCACTTAAGACAACAGCAAACTCGTGATGATGCTAATGTTGGCAGGCTGTAAAAAAAACAAACATTAAAATTACAACCTCTGTCTTCCAGCTGCCCATTTCACAACACTGTCCCCAACATTGTCCCTAACATTCACAACATGTCTCCAAACATGCCCCAGCTGATGGTTAAATGTGCCCCAAATGACGGTTAAACGTGCTCTCTCTGCCCCCTCCTCAGAGCGCCCGTGCCCCAGGGCCACCCAGGAGCATGGCACTGATCCTCTTCGCCTTCGTGGTGCGGCTCCGAGACGGGCTCCCTCTCTCGGCCTCCACCGATTTCCAGCACAGCCCAGAGCTGCAGGACCGCAAGCAGCAGCTCAGGCTCCTCTCCAAGGCCCTGCCACTCTACCCAGAACGAGGCACCGTCACAGGCCATGACCTGCACATCCAGTGAGTGTTTTAAGCCCCTCTCAAACACGTCACCTCCAAGGCCCTGCCGCTCTACCCAGAACGAGGCACCGTCACAGGCCATGACCTGCACATCCAGTGAGTGTTTTAAGCCCCTCTTAGTCCTCTCCAGGTCCCTGCCGCTCTACCCAGAACTAGGCACAGTCACAGGCCATGACCTGCACATCCAGTGAGTGTTTTAAGCCCCTCTTAGTCCTCTCCAGGTCCCTGGTGCTCTACCCAGAACGAGGCACCGTCACAGGCCGTGACCTGCACATCCAGTGAGTGTTTTAAGCCCCTCTCAAACACGTCACCTCCAAGGCCCTGCCGCTCTACCCAGAACGAGGCACCGTCACAGGCCATGACCTGCACATCCAGTGAGTGTTTTAAGCCCCTCTTAGTCCTCTCCAGGTCCCTGCCGCTCTACCCAGAACTAGGCACAGTCACAGGCCATGACCTGCACATCCAGTGAGTGTTTTAAGCCCCTCTTAGTACTCCTCAGGTCCCTGGTGCTCTACCCAGAGCGAGGCACCGTCACGGACCATGACCTGCACATCTAGTGAGTGTTTTAAGCCCCTCTTAGTCCTCTCCAGGTCCCTGCTGCTCTACCCAGAACGAGGCACCGTCACAGGCCGTGACCTGCACATCCAGTGAGTGTTTTAAGTCCCTCTCAAACACGTCCCCTCCAAGGCCCTGCCGCTCTACCCAGAACTAGGCACAGTCACAGGCCATGACCTGCACATCCAGTGAGTGTTTTAAGCCCCTCTTAGTACTCCTCAGGTCCCTGGTGCTCTACCCAGAGCGAGGCATAGTCACGGACCATGACCTGCACATCTAGTGAGTGTTTTAAGCCCCTCTTAGTCCTCTCCAGGTCCCTGGTGCTCTACCCAGAACGAGGCACAGTC
>CM050203.1:1565000-1622500 GCA_027475355.1 Coilia nasus
GCTAGGGTAATATGCAGGTGTGCTAGGGTAATATGCAGGTGTGATGTGCTAGGGTAATATGCAGGTGTGCTAGGGTAATATGCCATGTGCTAGGGTAATATGCAGGTGTGCTAGGGTAATATGCAGGTGTGATGTGCTAGGGTAATATGCAGGTGTGATGTGCTAGGGTAATATGCAGGTGTGCTAGGGTAATATGCAGGTGTGCTAGGGTAATATGCAGGTGTGGTGTGCTAGGGTAATATGCCAGTGTGCTAGGGTAATATGCCAGTGTGCTAGGGTAATATGCAGGTGTGCTAGGGTAATATGCCATGTGCTAGGGTAATATGCAGGTGTGATGTGCTAGGGTAATATGCAGGTGTGCTAGGGTAATATGCAGGTGTGGTGTGCTAGGGTAATATGCAGGTGTGCTAGGGTAATATGCCAGTGTGCTAGGGTAATATGCAGGTGTGCTAGGGTAATATGCAGGTGTGATGTGCTAGGGTAATATGCCAGTGTGCTAGGGTAATATGCAGGTGTGCTAGGGTAATATGCCAGTGTGCTAGGGTAATATGCCAGTGTGCTAGGGTAATATGCAGGTGTGATGTGCTAGGGTAATATGCAGGTGTGCTAGGGTAATATGCCAGTGTGCTAGGGTAATATGCCAGTGTGCTAGGGTAATATGCAGGTGTGCTAGGGTAATATGCAGGTGTGATGTGCTAGGGTAATATGCAGGTGTGCTAGGGTAATATGCAGGTGTGCTAGGGTAATATGCAGGTGTGATGTGCTAGGGTAATATGCAGGTGTGCTAGGGTAATATGCAGGTGTGATGTGCTAGTGTGGGGCTCGTCTGTGTTTCCTTTGGTCCTATGTTGCATGACTTTACCTTTACGCTGTTGTTGTTTTGTCTGCAGGATGACTATGACGGCATATGGAATGTAGTTGCCTTTCTTTTGGCATTTCTGTGCTGCGTTTGTCAGGTAATTTCAACATAACAACTTTAAATCTCGGCTATCTGTACACACGTCTGTCCACCCAGTAGTTAAGGGGGAGATACAATGTTTGCAGTGAAAGAAGCAGCTGAGTAAAAACTAATCAAGTCTCACGTTTGCTGTGTCCTCTTTAAAATGCTCCTTTAGTGTCAGCTGTATCTGTTCCACTCCTCCCTGAGGAAGCAGAAGGCCTTCACCCTGCTCAGCGCCATCGTCATCTGCAACGGCTTCCTGTTCGGCTTGAGGAACGTTTGGCAGCTAACCTTCCACGTGTCGGTGGCCTGCCTGTCCACAGCCCTCACCCTTAGCCGCAAACTGCAGGACAGGACAAATGACTGTGGCGTGTAGGAGCTGCCATTGTACCATGGACACGCGGCCACGCGAGAGCAGAGATGGAGGAGATGCACTATCACGTGCCGTGTTGTTGTCATGTGGGTGGACGGAAGAACAGTTGGAGGTTTTTCTGCTTCTTTGATTGGTAGAGTCAGTTCTGCTTTCAGGACATGTGTGGATAGGAAACGATGGTGTGGTCTTTGATGGGAGATTGTGTGTGTGTGTGTGTGTGTGTGTGTGTCTGTGTCAGAGAGAACCAGAGAAATGGTTGGCCTAAGGGCTCATTTCCACCGCCTCGTTCAGCGCGTAGCCGTGTTCAGTGCGTGGGCGTATACAATAGGTTTGTATGGGGACAGAATATGCTCAGAACACGCTTGCGGTGGGAATGGTCTCATCTGCTAACGTGCATTCTAAATGAATACGGACAGAATACGGCCACGCGCTGAACACGCAGAGAGTGCGGTGGAAATGGGCCCTAAGATGGCACACACTTTGCCAAAATGACATGATATAAAGTCATGAGAGCAGATATAGCCAGCACTGAACTTGCATGACCATTACTGCTGCACTAATCCCTTTTTTATCTGCATTATTTTACGATAACGCATAACCCTTACAGAGATGCAGTCTCAACATGCCGAGGATCTGTGGGATAACAAGGGGATTGTAATATATGAATCTTGAGGTCTGGTCGTAGGTGAAGGGGATTGTAATATATGAATCTTGAGGTCTGGTCGTAGGTGAAGGGGATTGTAATGTCATATAAATCTTGAGGTCTGGTCGTAAGTGTGTTCCATTTATGAAGGTTAAACAGCATTATGCCCATACAGTTTCAGTTTTACTGACACATCCGTAACATCACATGACAAAAAAAACAGTGTTTTATAGGGTTTCAGGGTTTGGGGCTGAAAAAAGGCATTGTTTAGATGTTGAACATGATTTGCACTAGGATTTATTTTTTATTTCTTTTAATTTATTCACCTTTTTAATTCAAAATTCATTTTTTGTTGTCCAAGTCTTAATTTGTGTGATACTGATGTAACTACATACTTTAGATGTAGTGATCGTGTATTTAGTGATTATTTTGATTGTCTTTTTTGTATGACTATTTTAGGTGAGTTTGCAAGAGGTCCTAATTTTACTTTAATGACCTAATCTCGTAAGGCTCCGTCGGCGAGTTTGTGGCTGACATAAGCTAATGTTTAGAATAGCTTTTTGCACTTAGTCATTGTTTACAAAGATAGATATCGATCTCTGCTAGATAGCGTGATTTGTAATAGTGATTGACCTGTCAGAGTATGTGTTTAAATGAAACAGCCCCGGCCCTTACGCCCCTCAGTGTATAGTGCTCCTGTGATGTCGTCTACACAACCATGAGGAAGACTTTTGACCTGCGATATCCCACAATGCACTGCTCCGACTCCGAGAGGCCAGGAAAGCTAGGTTATGATTGATAAATATTACTGTTGCAGGAAAGTGTATATCTTTGACGCATGTGGACATTCTTGAATGTACTGCCTGAGAATTATCATACTAGTTGATCTGTACTCGTACTACAAGATGATGGGCACTTACATTTTCCACAGAGGGGTTGAGTGGTTTACATCACCGCCGTGGGAAGATCAAAATGACCAAAAGTACTCTTCTATTACAGACATGGAGTTGATGTACTCTTCTATTACAGACATGGAGTTGATAGCAAATGAAGTTTATGGAAGCAGGAAACATCTGCTGCACTGAAAGCTCATATTTGTACAGACATTTTAGCACACTTACAATAACAGACACGTGCAGTCTTTATAGATATCATGTTTTCTACAAAAATGTGTTTGACAGTTGGAAGAAAAATAGTTTGTTATTGAATTCAAGATTCATTTTTTCCACTTGTTGTTTATTTGGCAGTGAATATTTTCTTCCCTTGTAAATGCCGCTAAGTGCATGTGAAGTGCACAACAGGAATGCGCTTGGACATTTTAAGTTTTTGCCAATTTAACATTTTATTGCGATGACAAAAGGGGGTTGAAAGCCACTCCGTATTTCTCACTTTCAGCTGGTGTGCATACTTGCGCACTCCTCGCAGGCTAATGAAGTACTACTGTTTGTCGTCTACGCCGCTGTCCTGCAGTGGCTTATCACATTAGCGTGGTGAGGGTCTGTTTATGCTAAAACAATAACGATCTGCACTGTCATATCAGAGCTGTTCCTTATGCTTTTTCTGCTCCGGACATGGCTGCATGCCAACATGGAGTTGTGTGTAGTAGTGTGTTCTGCTATGTAGCTCACAGAACAGACAGCAGCAGTTTCACATGAGCAAGGCTGGGGCTCCTGTGACAGTGGGCTCTTTTGATGAAGGGTGGGGCTGTTTATTTATGAAGGGTTTTGCAAAAGATCTCAAATTATAGCCAACTGATTGTATGATTTCTTTTCTCAGTGAAGGACAGCTTAATCTTTTTTTAATCTTTTTTTTCTTAATCGTTTCGTAAAATTGCAACACCCTTTGCACATTCTTTGCATTGCATTGGAAGTAAGGACAGATTTTCATATTATGATGTCAATCCTTACTCTGTCCAAAAGACTCATAAACAAGACTCTTAAATTATTACGTATCCCAAATCCATTCCTAATAAGTCTTATTATGTTTCATTATACGTTTAATAATAAAAGCTCTTTTTTCCCTTGCCTTTTAATCCATGGTCAGGACATCCAATAGTAAATGTTAGTAATGCCAAAAACGGTGGAGCATCTCAGTAGATCAGGTGCGCCCCCACACCAAGCGCCTCTTCAACCAGCGACAGTTTCCCGACAGATAATAGACTAATTCCAGTTCCCAGTTTTGTGAGTTTCTATACTACGGACAATCCGTACAGGGTTTCGTAAAGATGAGCATTTTTGTTTGGTTTTGCTTTGGACGTTGTGTTGTTTACAGATGGGTTGAATGTTATGCTCTTAAAGTGGGACATCGTGACCAAATGACTGATTGAAAATGATCGAAAACTTATTTTGAAATGGAAAAAAAAGACTAGAATTGGTAGTTGTGTTAGTATTTATGCAATTTTGTATGGGATGTAATTAAAAAAGTCAGTAAAGCAATGCATAAATATACCAGTGTTGTATCTGTGGATATACTATAAAGACATAGGAGTACCTCAGCACCCAACCTTGACACCCAACCTTGACATGACCTTGACATGACCTTGACATGACCTTGACATGACCTTGACTGATGAATCCCCTAATTGGGTCCTACGGCAGTCTCAGTCTCTGTGCCACTGGGTCGCATGCTGCAGCTTCTCCGTGCTGGTGTGGGTGACACATGTGTCACTGTGTGACCACTGCACCAGAATGAAGTAGGAGGGGATCAGTGGTCGGGGTTGGCTTTGACAGGTTCACACGACAGGCTCATCTATTCAGTCAGGATGACATGTGGGAGAGGCCGGCGTGCCATTGTGTCCCCGGAGGAAGTTAGACACCAAGTGCTCCAGTTAAATCACAGTCTGATGTCTTGTGCTTTTTAGGGAAGGGACTAACTCTGCCTGTTAAAACCTGCCAACACATGAGCTGCTATCACTGAAGAGTAGGGCAATTTATTGTGTTGTTGAAACTGACTTGTCATTAAACACAATGCTTTTTTAAATATTTGTGTGTGTATTGTTTTTATCATGCTGATGCTTGAATTTTTAAACAATTTCAGAAACTGATACACATTTTGCGGATGTATCTAAACTTTGAGGCATGTCTCTATGCTTTATAACTGGTAAGACTAATCCTTTAAATTATTTTATACAGTTGTAGTGCTGTCAAAGAGACACTAGGGGGCGCCAACACTCCACTAAGCTGCATGACATCAACTGCACCATAGTACACAGACGGGGCAGTGGGGGTAATGACTATGCAAATGAGCAGCCCGATATAGAAGGCTGACCTCTCTCACGCCGAGAAGGGATGTATTCGATAACCTGACTCCTCCTCAGCCATTACAGAAACGCATCGGCCATCCTGACAGTGTGGGGATGGTGAATATTGGTCTGTAATAATGTTACTCAACGGAGAAGGGAGCAGAAGGATTGAAGTCATTACCACTTGTGTCGAAACGTGTTGCTCTAAAATTAGGGAAATTAACTTTCAACCAAGACACCTCTCGTGACGAAAGAGAAGCGCATTAAAAATAGACACCTCCATCTGCTCCCAGAGGATTCACTTATCCTCAGTGAAATATGCTGGAGAGAGATTAAAAACAAGACCCTTTCTTTCTTATTTTGAATTCTTGAAAAGTTCCCAGAAAAAAATATCTCAGCTGCCGAGGTAGATGTGTTAATTAGAAGCACTGTGTTCATTGCCTTGTGGCTGACACATTTGACCATGAAGTTTTTTAAATTTCCAACAAAGGCCACTGCTGTCTTCATTCTCGGTTACCTTAGAAACCTGTGATGAAGCAGCCAGCCATTGCGCTCGCAAGACAGAAGGCCAGTAACAGGTCAAGGTTCTCAATGCCGAAGTGATCTAGTGAGCATGTGTAACAGGTCAAGGTTCTCTTTGGAGAAGCGATCTAGTGAGCATGTGTAACAGGTCAAGGTTCTCTTTGGAGAAGCGATCTAGTTAGCATGTGTGCCGATGATGCGCGGGCTCCCTGTGACACTCCCGCCTTGCAGCTGTGACGAGTGGCCACTGACGTCAACAGCAACACCACTTACGTTAAGATCAGTAATGTGGAATCAGATGGGCATCTAAAATACTCTCAAACAGGCTCCTGCCAGCTGGGTATACGTGACCATGTGTAACTGAGCTGAGTATATGTGACCATGTGTGACTGAGCTGGGTATACGTGACCATGTGTGACTGAGCTGAGTATATGTGACCATGTGTGACTGAGCTGAGTATATGTGACCATGTGTGACTGAGCTGGGTATACGTGACCATGTGTGACTGAGCTGGGTATATGTGACCATGTGTGACTGAGCTGGGTATACGTGACCATGTGTGACTGAGCTGGGTATATGTGCCCATGTGTGACTAAGCTGGGTATACGTGACCATGTGTGACTGAGCTGGGTATATGTGACCATGTGTGACTCTGACTGAGCTGGGTATACGTGACCATGTGTGACTAAGCTGGGTATACGTGACCATGTGTGACTAAGCTGGGTATACGTGACCATGTGTGACTCTGACTGAGCTGGGTATACGTGACCATGTGTGACTCTGACTAAGCTGGGTATATGTGACCATGTGTGACTGAGCTGAGTATACGTGACCATGTGTAACTGAGCTGGGTATATGTGACCATGTGTGACTGAGCTGGGTATACGTGACCATGTGTGACTAAGCTGGGTATACGTGACCATGTGTGACTCTGACTGAGCTGAGTATATGTGACCATGTGTAACTGAGCTGAGTATATGTGACCATGTGTGACTAAGCTGGGTATACGTGACCATGTGTGACTGAGCTGGGTATACGTGACCATGTGTGACTGAGCTGGGTATATGTGACCATGTGTGACTAAGCTGGGTATATGTGACCATGTGTGACTAAGCTGGGTATATGTGACCATGTGTGACTGAGCTGGGTATATGTGACCATGTGTGACTAAGCTGGGTATATGTGACCATGTGTGACTGAGCTGGGTATATGTGACCATGTGTGACTAAGCTGGGTATACGTGACCATGTGTGACTGAGCTGGGTATACGTGACCATGTGTGACTCTGACTGAGCTGAGTATACGTGACCATGTGTAACTGAGCTGGGTATATGTGACCATGTGTGACTGAGCTGGGTATATGTGACCATGTGTGACTCTGACTGAGCTGAGTATATGTGACCATGTGTAACTGAGCTTGACAAGTCAGAAAACAACTGGGCGATATACACTCACCACGCCAATAATATAGATGACCGCGATTGCTTGAAATAGATTTTGACCAAAACATCCTGAAAGAGCCCAGCCTTAGCTATACCCTTGTGGTGATCTGAGCCTTTCAAAGAGCGACGCACGATAAGAGAGGACGGCTGTCAGGCTGTTTGTAAAGGGGGGGGGTGTTTGTGAAGGAGGTGGTGCACACGGCACACACAAGGGCGGGGGGGGGGGGGTTTGTAAAGGAGGTGGTGCACACGGCACACACAAGGGGGGGGGTTTGTAAAGGAGGTGGTGCACACGGCACACACAAGGGGCCATTCCTGCCTTTCTTCCGCCTGCCTCTTCTGCCAGACCGAGCAGATGACGTTCATCTTCACAAAATGACACCCTTGTGTCATCACGGTGTCCCCTGCATACCCACACACACATACACACACACAGACCCATTCACCCACACCCCACTCCAACACCCATGCACAATCCCACCCCACACACACCCACACTGCCCCCCACACACACACTCCCACACCCCCACACACACACCCCCACTGCCCCCCCCCACACACACTCACACACTCCCACACCCATGCAGACACACCCCACTCACACACATCCCCAGCCCCTTTCCCTACCACATACCCTTTCCCACTCGCCCACCCACCCCACACCCATACACACACATCCCACGCCCAGTCTTATGAGTCATAGGAGCTGTGGGGGCCTCTGACTATGTGCAGTTCTGGGTGTGGAGTGGGGCTGGGGGGTTTGGGGTGGGCGATTGGGGGGTTTGGAGTGGCTAGGACTGGGGTGGGGGGGGTGAGGAGTGGGGCTGGGGGTTTGGAGTGGGGCTGGGGGGTTTGGGGTGTGGACTGGGGTGGGGAGGTGGGGAGTGGGGCTGGGGGGTTTGGGGTGGGCGATTGGGGGGTTTGGAGTGGCTAGCACTGGGGTGGGGGGGTGGGGAGTGGGGCTGGGGGTTTGGAGTGGGGCTGGGGGGTTTGGGGTGTGGAGTGGGGTGGGGGGGTGAGGAGTGGGGCTGGGGGTTTGGGGTGGGCGATTGGGGGGTGTGGAGTGGGGTGGGGGGGTGAGGAGTGGGGCTGGGGGGTTTGGGGTGGGCGATTGGTGGGTTTGGGGTGTGGAGTGGGGTGGGGGGGTGAGGAGTGGGGCTGGGAGGTTTGGGGTGGGCGATTGGTGGGTTTGGGGTGTGGAGTGGGGTGGGGGGGTGAGGAGTGGGGCTGGGAGGTTTGGGGTGGGCGATTGGTGGGTTTGGGGTGTGGAGTGGGGTGGGTGGTGCAGTGGTGAGACACACTCGCTGTAGTACTGACCTATCCACTCCATGTCCTCCGCGTTATCTCTGAACACAGAGGCCCAGGCATGCACTAATCCTCTGCTTGCATTAGGTCTGCAATGTGTGTGTGTGTGTGTAAGTGTTTGTGTGTGTGAGGATTAGGTCTGCAGGTATCGAGTGGGAGTGTGATCTCCTCCCACCTCCCCCAGTCAGTGGACCAGCAGATATTCACAGGTGCACACACACACACACACACACACACACACACACACACACACACAAACAGGTGCTCATTGTGTTTACACTCAGCAGATAACCACAGGTGCACACACACACACACACACACACACACACAGAAACACACATACAGAAACACACACACACAAACACACAGACACACACACAAACACACAGAAACACAGACACACCATACACACACACACACACACACACAAACACACATACACACACACAAATCTCTCCATTCCACCACTACTGATGACAACAAGAAGAGATCTCAGGACAAATCTCCCAGGACATCTTGAGAGGGGTGAACTGTCCTAATATGATTTGGTGGGCAGTGCTGTGTGTCTGTGTGTGTGTGTGTGTGTGTGCAGCTGTGGCCAGTGCTGGCCATTACGCTCACATATGATTGGGTGGGACAGTACTGGCCATTATGCTGATTAGAGATGACAGGCTTTTGTCTCCACACAGATCAAGCGCACCCAGGGGCCGTTAGCGGGACGCGCTGAGTGATGAGACGGGCGAGTGATTGCACGGTTTCTGTCCGGCCAGAACATTTTGTCAAACACACACACACACACACACACACACACACACACACACACACACACACACACACACACACACACACACACACACACACACACACACACACACACACACACACACACACACACAGCAGTCTTAATGCAGAGAAATAGAGGCCAGGTCTGTGTGGATTGAAGCAGTCTTAATGCAGAGGCCAGGTCAGTGTAGATTGTGGCCTGACTGAAGCAGTCTTAGTGTAGATATATTGAGGCCAGGTCTGTGTAGATTGCAGGCTGATTGAAGCAGTCTTAATGCAGAGAAATTTCCAAATTTGCTTTTCCGCCCTCCATGGCCTGTCACTGCACTAAGTACGTTTGGAGGTGCTGAGCGTAGTTTTTTTCACCTGCTGTAGCTGCAGTATTTTAGACTCTTCCAGGTTCTGGGCTGGGGGGAGGAGGGGGAGTCCAGGTTCTGGGCTGGGGGGAGGAGGAGGGGGGGGAGTCCAGGTTCTGGGCTGGGGGGAGGAGGGGGGGGGGGGGAGTCCAGGTTCTGGGCTGGGGGGGGGGCACATGCTGGGATAGATGAGTGTTGCTGTAGAGCAGGTCACAGCTTAATCCGCCCAACAGATGAATGTGGTGGCAAACAGGTGCTCAGGTGTGTGCGAGGCTTCGACTAAGCTCCCGCATATCTCCTCCGTGACGCTAAGGAAGTTTGTGTACGTTCCTGAATAGCTTTGGAATCCCTCATTCAAACTTGCATTACAAGATTAAAACTCACTTTATAAGAATTTAAAGCTGAATCCAGATGCACTGTCTTGCGTAGGCACAAGCAGAGCATTAATTAGTACACATATAGCGAGCCGTTGGTCAAACCACACAAGGTCTATTTAAATATCATCATTCAAATCCCAGGCGTCATTTACCACATCATTACAACACACACGGACTCACCGTCACGTGCACACAGCTCATTTGCAGCGGGACAAGAGCACACTCTCGCCCAAACCACTCAGCATCACTGTTGACGGCTGAGAGGCTAGTCACCACAACAAGCGCTTATGAAATAATATCACTTGAAGTGAGAGCTTCTGCAGATGAGCAAATAGCTGTGTGTCTCTCGTGAGTGTCTGTTTTAATTAGTGATGTAGCTGTAAAGCATGTTTAGCCTCTTTCAGCGTAATTAATTAGGATCCTCCATTTGCACCTGTGCACTCCAAAACATCCCATCTCCAGCAGAGGGGCGTGAAGCATGGAGGCCTCTCATGGGAAATAAAGCCTGATGGCTTACTGTTCGCTTGCCGTCTGGCAGACGGGCTCAGTGTTTGTTATTGTTTTTGGTTTGTTTGTGTCCCATTGTTTTGACGGCTGCCCAGGATGATGTCCAGACAGGTTAATCATGTAGCTGACTAGCACTGGCTAGTCTAGGGGAGTTTTTAGTGTTGTGTTTCAGCGCAGATGTTTTTCTTGAGGTGTACGGATGACAGGGAGCACCAGAGCAAATGCTGCCCAGGTGGGCCGCTGCATAGGTAGGGTGAGTTACCTGTTACCTGTTAAGCAGAGCGTGACACCAGAGGCGTGACAAATGTTATCACACTTGAATGCCTCTTAAAATCACCCTATGATGTTACTGATGCTAAGCAGACTTTGTAATTTGTTCACAGAAGTTGTCTCCAAACACTGACGACATCAGTAGATATGGTGCAGATAACTAAGCAAGGATGGCTGAATGAGTCATTCATTTAGTAGTGAATTAGCCAATCAGAATCACTGACACTATGTATTACTGCACTATATAGTGAACAAGTGGAGTGTTGCAGACCCACGTCCGGTTAGGGTCTGGGCCACGTCCGGGTAGAGTCTGGGCCACATCCGGTTAGGGTCTGGTCCACATTTGGCCCAGAGAGGTCAACCTGAGAACAGTCTCTGGCATGCATCAGCATTTACAGTGTCATGGTGACGCACCAGTTTATAAAAACTGATGGGAATGTGCTTACATACACATTTATTAATGACAGGACGCTTTGAATACCAAAGCAAATATGAATCTCTCGGGAGAAATGCCGCTCTGCATGAGTGCCCAGAGACTTGTGGAGCGTAATACGTGACACGCCCAATCAGGAGGCTGTGGCGTCCCTCGGCTTCGCTTCTCTGACAGCGTCCCTCAACTTCGCTTCTCTGACAGCGTCCCTCGGCTTCACTTCTCTGACAGCGTCCCTCAGCTTCACTCGGCTTCCCTTCTCTGACGGCGTCCCTCAGCGTCCCTCGGCTTCGCTTCTCTGATGGCGTCACTCAGCTTCCCTTCTCTGACGGCGTCCCTCAGCTTCCCTTCTCTGACGGCGTCACTCAGCTTCCCTTCTCTGACGGCGTCCCTCAGCTTCCCTTCTCTGACGGCGTCCCTCAGCTTCGCTTCTCTGACGGCGTCCCTCGGCTTCACTTCTCTGACGGCGTGCCTCAGCTTCCCTCATCTTTGCTTCTCTCATGGCTGCTGTGTCTCCGTGTTACGCACCAGCTGAAAATAATCAGCACCCACAGGGGAACACTCTCCTCAGGAGCAGCAGTCAGCAAGCTTTCATTTCCATCCCTCTCCAACAAAACAACAACTTCCACTTCAGTGGTCTCCTGACAACTTTCCTGGTCTGCCACAGTACGATGAAAGAATCTCATCTGGATCCAAACCATGAATGTGTTTTTTTCTTTAAAAGCATCAGATTTATTATAGAGCTGTATTATTTACTATCATGTCCTGTGTGGTTATTTATGAAGCTGCTGCTGGCAGCCGGTTTAACTTATTTATATCTAACCTCATTTCAGCAAGCCTCTCCTAGCATCAGGTGCTACATGTATTCACAAAGGCTTCGAGGTGCCAGCAAAAGTTAACACAATTAAAGACAAGGACAGGTTTTTATGAATATTGCACAACAGCTGTATTCATAGCTGTAACCATAACATGAGGGGAGGGGGGTGGGGGGGGGGGGGGGGTGCGACGCAAAAAGTCTCCACTGAGGTGTTGGAGGCAGCTTCTGTCAGGCTCTCCCAAATGCGCTTGCCAACACAGGCACCGGTCCCCACATGGGTGCTTGCCAACACAGGCACCGGTCCCCACATGGGGCGCTTACTAACACAGGCACCGGTCCCCACATGGGGCGCTTACTAACACAGGCACCGGTCCCCACATGGGGTGCTGGTCCTCGAGAGTGCCATCTCTCGAAGGGGTTAAAGCGACGGCCCACATTGACAGATTTAATGAAGGTGACTTACCGTGCACTCGCCCACTTCATCTCAGCTGTTGGCGTGGCGGCTGGCTGGTTGGCTGGTTGGCGGGCTGGCGGAGTCGGTGCTGTGTTTGGTGCGGAATCTCAAACACGCCATTAATCTTGGGCTGGAGCACTTGGTCTGCATACAGTATAATGTGCTCCTGGGAGGAGGGGGGAGCTAACGCTGCCTAGCCATGGGGAGGGGGGAGCTAATGCTGCCTAGCCGTGGGGAGGGGGGAGCTAACGCTGCCTAGCCGTGGGGAGGGGGAGCTAATGCTGCCTAGCCGTGGGGAGGGGGAGCTAACGCTGCCTAGCCGTGGGGAGGGGGGAGCTAACGCTGCCTAGCCGTGGGGAGGGGGAGCTAATGCTGCCTAGCTGTGGGGAGGAGGGGGGGGGACTAACGCTGCCTAGCCGTGGGAGGGGGAGAGTAACGCTGCCTAGCCGTGAGGAGGGGGGGCTAATGCTGCCTAGCCGTGGGGAGGGAGGGGACTAACGCTGCCTAGCCGTGGGGAGGAGGGGGGGGGACTAACGCTGCCTAGCCGTAGGGAGGGAGAGAGTAATGCTGCCTAGCGGTGGGGGGGGGGGACTAACGCTGCCTAGCCGTGGGGAGGGGGGAGCTAATGCTGCCTAGCCGTGGGGAGGAGGGAGGCTAATGCTGCCTAGCCGTGGGGAGGAGGGAGTCTAATGCTGCCTAGCCGTGGGGAGGAGGGGGACTAACGCTGCCTAGCCGTAGGGAGGGAGAGAGTAACGCTGCCTAGCCGTGGGGAGGAGGGGCTAATGCTGCCTAGCCATGGGGAGGGGGGGGACTAACGCTGCCTAGCCGTAGGGAGGGGGAGAGTAACGCTGCCTAGCCGTGGGGAGGAGGGGCTAATGCTGCCTAGCCGTGGGGAGGGGGGGGACTAACGCTGCCTAGCCGTAGGGAGGGGGAGAGTAACGCTGCCTAGCCGTGGGGAGGAGGGAGTCTAACGCTGCCTAGCCGTGCTGTAAATGAGCGCGCATGAAGCACACTCCTTCAGTCTCCGCTCCGCTCCATTCTGTGTGAGTAATTAATTTTCACAATGAAGGGCTTTTATCCCACAGTAACTGACTTAAGCCGCGCAAATACAAAATGATCCCATCTGTGTTACTGAGCTAGGCAGCGTTATAACATACTCGCCTGCACTGTGCCAGCTCTGTAACGTACTCGCCTGCACTGTGCCAGCGTTATAACATACTCGCCTGCACTTGCTCTGTGCCAGCTCTGTAACGTACTCGCCTGCACTGTGCCAGCGTTATAACATACTCGCCTGCTCTGTGCCAGCTCTATAACGTACTCGCCTGCACTGTGCCAGCGTTATAACATACTCGCCTGCTCTGTGCCAGCGTTATAACAAACTCGCCTGCACTTGCTCTGTGCCAGCTCTATAACGTACTCGCCTGCACTGTGCCAGCTCTATAACGTACTCGCCTGCTCTGTGCCAGCTCTATAACATACTCGCCTGCTCTGTGCCAGCTCTATAACGTACTCGCCTGCTCTGTGCCAGCTCTATAACATACTCGCCTGCTCTGTGCCAGTTCGACCTATGTGCTCTTAAGCTGTGAAAGCTCTTAAAGCAGCTGCTTTAAACATCAAAACCCCAAAACTACAAAACTCCAAAACTATAAAACACAAGTGCCCTGTACTAAATGCAAATTTGGTAAATAAATAAATAAATAAAATAAATAAATAAGGAGTTGGGGGTTCAAAGGTTAGAGGTCACAGTGACCACGGTGGCATCTCCATAGTAACTGCAGACATCTGGGAACTTTCCCAGATGGGAACTCTGGGAACTCTCCCTTTGGCTACAAGTCTATGTAGGTGAAAAACTGCAACCCAGCTGCAAGCCATTGAAATCAGGCGCCTGCTGGTGTCTTGTATGAGCAGAATCCCAGTCGCACAGCATCAAGTTTTAATCTGTATCTCTGCTTTGCTTCTCCTTTAGGAAATCACAGTAACCATATGTGATTTTGACAGCTGATTAACAGCTGATTCCAATGGCTTGCAGGTTTGTTTTCACCATAGCCTGTTTACATACATTTCCCTATTAAACGTTTTATTTTCACCTAGCTACACTTAAAGTTCCTGATGTCTGCGGTTACAAATAGTAGCGTTGGAGATAGATCCCCATCATCAAATACCAACGCTGGTCTCTGCTGACAATAACAGGAAGATTTCGTTTTTCTTTCTATAATCCTCAATCCCTCTTCTCCACTTCTGAAGGTCTCATGAAAAAGTCCTTTTAAAAGTTTCAGTAGAACAGAAGCTGCATTACTGTAGCAGCTGAACTCCAATGGCAGGATGTCGATAACAACACTTAAAGCACACTTCCTCATCGAATGCTAATCTGTGCAGCACTGCTCCTAACATCATATAAAAGCATCGAATGCTAATCTGTGCAGCACTGCTCCTAACATCACATAAAAGCATCTGCTAAAAGAGAACAGAAGTGTTGAGCACCTGCTTTAAGTGGAAATGAAACACATTTTAAAAGCTATGAGCGCTATAAAGCCATCTGTAGTTATTAAATAATGTTTTCATTAGGATGCACCATTTGCACATTCAATATTGACAAGAATAATATGTGTACAGCTTTTGCAAACAGTACACTGCCTCATTACTCAGTAATGAATGGCTAATCAGAGACAACCTCTGTCTGCACCAGAGACACTCTTTGAGCACGCCTGTGTGGGTACGAGCAGAAAAGCTGCCGGGGTGTTTGATGTGAAGGTTTTCTAAATCCGTGTGTAAAATCCGCACCGCAGGAGAAATCAAACACATAAACCTTTTGAAACACACTTCCTCTCTGGTTGTGGCGGCAGGCCCCGTGCTAACTGCGCTATCTGAGGCCCTCTGGTCCCCGGGGAGCCAATCGTGTGGGTAGGGGAGGTGAGCACAGACACCCTAGCATGGGAGGCCATCGCACATCATCCATTATCATCATTATTTAACAGCAACTTCTTCCCCTTCATCCCAGTGCACATCTCTTGACGACTTATCCATTTAAACTGCATCCTAAATTAAGCCATTGGGGGAAGAGGTTGTTGGAAGCCAGATACTGTGTGCCTGCTAGTTAGAGGACAATTAAAAGAATTCACGCCTACAGCTCTGTTTTCGTAAAAGTTCCTGATTCAGGGTGTTGAGCTCATTTCTCAATCTGTGTTATTTTAGCACCTAAGAGTTAAGCAGGCTCACAGTCAGGAGAGCGTTGTTTTGAGGGGCAGACAGACTAGTGGTTGTTACTGTAGGCAGTCTGTCTGACAGTCTGCCTCCTGTCTCTCTCTCTCTCTCTCTGTCTTTTTCCCATTCTGCCTCTCTCTCTCTCTCTCTTTCTCCCACCCTCTCCCCCATTCTGCCTCTCTCCCTCTCTCTCCCTCTCTCTCTCCCCCATTCTGCCTCTCTCCCTCTCTCTCTCCCATTCTGCCTCTCTCTCTTCCTGTCTCTCTCTCTTCCTGTCTCTCTCCCTCTCCCATTTTGCCTCTCTCTCTCTCCCTCTCTCTCTTCCTCTCTCTCTATCTCTCTCCCCCTGTCTCTCTCTTCCTCTCTCTCTCTCTCTCTCTCTCTCTCTCTTCTGCGTACTTCTAAAGGCCTGCTCATGTATTTCACTCTAAAGATCTACTTCACAATGCTAATCTAGTAAACTTTTCCTCTAAATCAGCAAATCGCTCCTCACGGTCCTCTAGCTGTTTATGCAGAAACAGAAATGAAAAACTCCAGTTGTGAGCCTCTGTCAGTGGCCAGTCCCTCCAGGGTTTCACTTTTTATTCACAAATCCCTGCAAGGATTTAAATTTGCAATTGTAGTTTACAATCTTCTGAGTCATGGAATTTGAGTATTATGTGCATGATTCTTTCCCATAAAATAACACTTTTTTACTGTCCCTGTTACATCAATTAAGTACAGTGTAACTGTAAAAACTAAAAAGTTTTGGAGAACATCCAGGAAAAGTAAACAACTTAATTCAAGTTTTTGTAAAAGACATCACTATTAGATCTTGATATTGGTGCTGAATTTTAGGCAGACCTCTAAAGGTTTCTAAAAGTTTTACAGCGGCAGTCTGGCGATTGCTTTGATGAAGAGTTTCATCCTGTGTGGTTGCTGCACATCACCGCAGCCACTCGTCCTTTCATCATGAGGCCACCGCCCCCTCCGGGCCCCCAAATATGCAGACAGGGACAAACAGAGCCGCTGCCGAGCCACCTGAGTGCACTGTGCTGGCACGGGAGGTGCAGCGGGGACAGGCATCTTCGTGCACTCTTCCACACCAACAACCATTTCAAGAGCCAAAACAAAATACATCAAAGGGGGGACTGCAGAAGAAAACAAAATTCCAAAGTCTTTCACACCCCAGTGCTCAGACAGTCACGGTGTTCTCTGACAAATGTATGTGTTTACGTAGATAGAACTGTTTCTGTAAAAATCTAAATCATACTGATAAAGAATTTAAATATTTAAAGATTAGAATAATTGAAATTACACTTCTCGGGGTGTGTTATTTCAGGAGTATTTTAGATGTGTGTCCACAGAGCCTCTATGTGCCAGATGAATCCTGATGTTCCTCAATGGCACAGAACAGCAGGACAGAAAGCTTCCCTCTCTCCTCTGAATTATGCATTTGCTTAAGAGAGCGGGGAGAGGCTTATTAGAATTGTTGAAATGTTTTGTATCTGTGGCATAGCGCGGCCAGCGAAGCAACCTTGCTCTCTGTGATCTACACGCTGTAAGGATGCGGTAGCAAAGCCCCAAGGGCTTCTGGGAAATAGCTGGCTGCATGAGAGGGCAAAACATCTTGCCATTTCGCCGTAATGAAATATATTCATGAGGGGATGTCTTACGCTGTTGTCACCACAGACTGTTTGCTGGGTCCAGGGAGACTTCTGAGGGCAGATGAAATCTCAGGATAACCCACCACAGGTCAGCAGGTCTTTCCAGAAATCTCCCCGATTTCACCCCCTGAAACAACATTTTTATCAAGAGAGTTCGCGTGGATACCACATGAATGTACATACGTCAATCTGGGAGTGATCTGCCATTAATGTGGATCCTGTGTCTGAGGACGAGAAGATGAAAGATAAATTTAAATGTGGCCGCTCAATGTGTATGACGGCCCCATCAACATTAGACAGACATTACATATAGATTACACATATTACATATAGATTACACATAAATTACATATAGATTACATGTAGATTACACATAGATTACATATAGATTACACATAGACTACATATAGATTACATGTAGATTACACATAGATTACATATAGATTACACATCGATTACATATAGATTACACATATTACACATAGATTGTAAGATCTTACGGGAGGTGACGGACAGTGGAGTGGCTATGAAGGTAGATAAAGGACAAGACACACGAAGTACATTAAGGGGTTAAAGGTCACATTTGAGCAGTGTAGGTAGCGAAGAGAAGAGAAGAGAAGAGGAGAGGAGAGAAGAGAAGAGAAGAGAAGAGAAGGGAAGAAAAGAGGAGAGAAGAGGAGAAGAGAGAAAAGAAGAGGGGACACTGGGACTGACTGTGTAGATTAGAAGAAGAGAAGAGAAGAGAAGGGAAGAGAAGAGGAGAGAAGAGAAGAGAAGAGAAGAGAAGAAAAGAGAAGAGGAGAAGAGAGAAGGGAAGAGAAGAGAAGAGAAGAGAAGAGGAGAAGAGAGAAGGGAAGAGAAGAGAAGAGAAGAGAAGAGAAGAGAAGAGAAGAGGAGAAGAGAGAAGAGGAGAAGAGAGAAGGGAAGAGAAGAGAAGAGAAGAGAAGAGAAGAGAAGAGAAGAGGAGAAGAGAGAAGAGAAGGGAAGAGAAGAGAAGAGAAGAGAAGAGAAGAGAAGAGAAGAGAAGAGAAGAGAAGAGAAGGGAAGAGGAGAGAAGAGGAGAAGAGAGAAGAGAAGAGAAGAGAAGGGAAGAGAAGAGAAGAGAAGAGAAGAGAAGGGAAGAGGAGAGAAGAGGAGAAGAGAGAAGAGAAGGGAAGAGGAGAGAAGAGGAGGGAAGAGGAGAGAAGAGGAGAAGAGGAGAAGAGGAGAAGAGAGAAGAGGGGACACTGCACTGACTGTGGGTCTGGAATGTGCAGGTGCAAAACATCACATATGTGTGTATGCCATTTACACACTGTTGCTCTAAACATCACATATGTGTGTATGCCATTTACACACTGTTGCTCTAAACATCACATACGTGTGTATGCCATTTACACACTGTTGCTCTAAACATTACATATGTGTGTATGCCATTTACACACTGTTGCTCTAAACATCACATATGTGTGTATGCCATTTACACACTGTTGCTCTAAACATCACATACGTGTGTATGCCATTTACACACTGTTGCTCTAAACATTACATACGTGTGTATGCCATTTACACACTGTTGCTCTAAACATTACATATGTGTGTATGCCATTTACACACTGTTGCTCTAAACATTACATACGTGTGCATGCCATTTACACACTGTTGCTCTAAACATTACATATGTGTGTATGCCATTTACACACTGTTGCTCTAAACATTACATATGTGTGTATGCCATTTACACACTGTTGCCCTAAATCTGAAACTCTTTTGTTTTTATGGATAGTGAAATTTCAGTAGTATGCAAACAGAAGTCAACACAAGCAATATTGGAACCAAAAACATTTCATTTTGTGAATAAATCGGTTGCTGTTGTGAATGCAATATTTTACAGCACAAAAAGAAAAAAAAAGAAAAAAAGTACACCAACCACCACATATGGTGGTACAGACATTTACGCAAATGAGTGTGTGTGAGTGTGTGTGTGTGTGTGTGTGTTTGTGTGTGTGTGTGTGTGTGTTGATGTATCATCACATGCTTCCTCTATTGCCTGGAGAAGGGACGATGATCATATACTTTCCAGTATTGTTGAATATGGTTACATCTTCCAAAATATGATTTTTAATCTCATTACGTAATTCTGATTATTTGCCAAAACCATATTCACAATTCCAGTCTGCTGCTCTTGTGAAAATATAGCAGCTCATCCTCCATGATACTGTTGTCTTTCCACTCTAGAATAGTCAGCAGGAGTAGGCGTACAGTATGTGCTGTATAAAGTCAAGGCTGTGTACTGCCCTGTGGCCATTCGTACAGTGTAGTGCAGTACAATGGATGCTTGGAGCTACAATAGTATACATGTACTTTACAGCTATGCAGAAATGCCTCTTACGTGGGCAGTCATAGGCATTGTTTGGTTTGAGTTCAGTAAGGTAAATATTGTTTGAGGTCATAGTCTGAGGTCATAGTCTTAGGCACTGATGAATGATAAGTTCCTGTTAGATTCTTGTGTGTTAGGTAGAGAATTTGTGTATTCATTTGAGAAAAGTGAATAGCTCAATTGAAAACTGTGTTAAAGCTGAGAATTAGCTTATGCTTTTGCTTATTTGATGTGGAGTTGTGAAATTTGAGTGAAATTGTTCAGTGCTGTGTAAAGGTTTTGTGAGTGAAAAAAATTGTAAAATGCAGCACCTTGTGGGCTTTACGATTAAAGAAAGTGACAGCTTCATGAAGGTGATCACACATGTAATAATAGGGATCGACAGTAGCGAAATGTAAGAATCTACGAGAGCTAACTGATGGGAATTGAAGAGCAGGGGCACATGCATTATTTCCGGCTTAGTAGTAATATGCTTACATAAAGAGAGCAATGTGAGTTAGCACAACCCAGATTTGGTATAATAACGGCTTAGTAGCAATATGCTTACATAAAGAGAGCAATGTGAGTTAGCACAACCCAGATTTGCTATAATAACAGATAAAAAGGGGAACTTAAAATAATTGGAAAAGAAAAGACTTCAGTTACACCATATTCAGATATTCGGTTTCATCATCAAGGTTAAAAACGGCTGGGCAATTCAGTAAAAAGCAAGTGAGAATTTAATAGGCAATAACTAAAAGAGGTGTAGAGTGTATGAACCAGGGCTAACTCACAGACAGAAGTTAAGTGCAGGTCATTTTACACCTGTTTGTGTCTGTTGCATCAGCATGCAATCCCAGCCCAGCACGCTAAACCAGCGTAGCATACAAAGTTAGATTACAGAATTAACACATCTTCATGGGCCAACTTTTAAATATGTTCTTTCAAAACTTTTCACTATTTTGTGTGCTGTGTGTGACACCCCCAAAGAACTTTCTAGATTGTGTGTGTGTGTGTTTTATGAATGTGTATCATTCAGAGACCATCATCAACAGGAAGCACAAAAGCAAAACAGCACAAAGTGGCAGCTGTACAAAGGCTCCTTACAAAGTCAAATGTCATCTACTGTACTGATAGCGCTCTCTTACAGCCTCAGATTACAGTGTCATCTACTGATAGCGTTCTTTCATGGCCTCAGATTGCAGACACTCTGCGTCCTTGAGGACCTTCATTATGGCTGTATTTTCCACCCATAAGAGGACAAAACAGGTTGATGGCGTGATAGGCTTGTGTGAGTCTGATGGCATGATAGGCTGGTGTGGGTCTGACGCTGTGATATGCTTGTGTGAGTCTGACGCTGTGATAGGCTGCTGTAGGTCTCGCTGGCCTCAAATGATTATGCAGAACAGCGGCCTGTTGGAGTGGCAGTCATCAGCGCGAGCCGTGGCAAATGGTTGTCATTTGCAGGCCGTGTGGTGTGTGGGATGCAGCGCGTGGGTGTTGTTGTTGCCGGCGCTACGAGCGAGAGCGACTAAAAGCACGCTGAAGCGTACAGGAAGAGTGGCGTATGGTGGTTCGCTCTGACTGCACTGGTGATGCTTCCACATAATGAATGGCTTTTGTCAGCGTCTATTTTTCATCTGCAGGGATATTGCTTTGAAAGTAAGATCAGGGTTCACAATGGTGCAGAGATGACGTCTGAAGTGTTAAACCCCACTGAAGTGCCCGTCTATTATTATTAGACCACAGGGAGAGAAAGTAGTGGCGAGTATGGGGCTGGGAACTTTTTTAAAGCAGCCAGGGTGCGTCCGATTGCTTTGATGTCAGCCATGTGAATGCTTGGTAAAGCTGATTCCGCTCCAATTTTCTGTAAATTGTGCCACAGAAGAGTGATGACATGGGCCGCCCTGAGATGGAGGAGACGCAGGAACAAGTCAAAGGGCCCCACACTGATAGACAGCCCTCAGTGGACATAATGACCAGCATTACTAGTATTACAGGGGGGGAGAGAACAAAATAATGACCAACAGTGGGATGGGGTGGAAGGGGTGGGTCGGTTTGCACAAATTACATTTGTGTTTGTGTTTCCCAACGTGTTTATCGCCAGGTCTGGATAGGCCCAACTTTAAAGCGTAGTAGTCCAACCATAATTGGTTCCACCTCCGTACTCAAAACATGTGGTTTCACTCAGTGGCTTGTTTACCTGGTCAAAGAGTTCTGTGAACTACAATCAACTTGTGTAGTAGTGGAATGGAACAAACACACAGCAGAGCTTTTACTCTCTGAAGCCTGGAGCAGAGCTTTTACTCTCTCTAACCTGGAGCAGATTACTCTCTGTAGCCTGGAGCAGATTACTCTCTGTAGCCTGGAGCAGAGCTTTCACTCTCTGTAGCCTGGAGCAGAGCTTTTATCCTCTGAAGCTTGGAGCAGAGCTTTCACTCTCTGTAGCCTGGAGCAGAGCTTTTATCCTCTGAAGCCTGGAGCAGAGCTTTTATCCTCTGAAGCCTGGAGCAGAGCTTTTATCCTCTGAAGCCTGGAGCAGAGGTTTTACTCTCTGTAGCCTGGAGCAGAGCTTTCACTGTCTGTAGCCTGGAGCAGAGCTTTCACTCTCTGTAGCCTGGAGCAGAGCTTTTACTTTCTGTAGCCTGGAGCAGAGCTTTTACTCTCTCTAGCCTGGAGCAGAGCTTTTGCTTTCTGTAGCCTGGAGCAGAGGTTTTATCCTCTAAAGCCTGGAGCAGAGATTTTACTCCCTGTAGACTGGAGCAGAGCTGTGGTAGAGATGTCTCCAGCCCTTAGGAGTGTTAGAGACAATTGAGGTCAGATGCTGGCAAGCATGGAGTGGCAGCGGCAGTGGAGTGGTTGTTTAAATCGGTGACTGTATAAAAAAGGTCTCTTGTCTTTCAAAAGAGAAACACAGAAAGACAGAGAAAGGCAAAGACAAGATGAAAAATATCCCCTTGTTACTGTGCTTCGCAGTAATTAGTCCCCAGTCTCTCCAGTCTTAGAAAGAGTGGTGGTGGTGCAAGCTGCTATCCAAGTGTTGGTGGTCAGTTCGAAAACAACGTTCAGTAACAGGGATCCAGAATGAGAACTAGACCATCGCCATCAACTGGCAAGAGCAACATTCAGCAAGAGGAAGCCAGGTTCAGGGCACCAGGAAACCAGTGATAAATGCAGAACACGTGACTAATTAAGACCACACTTTTAGTGGCGCCTAGATAATTATGTCAACTCAAAACTCACTATTTCATCTCATGCAGAACTTTCATAGATTACAGATGGTGTCAAATATCTTGTGTAAAAATCAGTCCTGTTCTCCTCGTCCCTCATGAGAGGCGTGATGAAACCAGGACAGGGGAGACGGAGAAGAACAAAGTGAAGCGAAATTGTTTTGGCTTCCTTTCGAGGCCCCCTGGAGATGGCAAAATAAATCTGTGAAAAATGTATCTTTAGCCCCCCTTGTTGGTTAAATAAAAGCAACAGAAGCAGCAGCAGAGCACATTAGAAATGACAGCCGCCTAATATTAGAGGAAAACTAATCTCGAAGGACGTGCGTGTGTACAGATGCAATTTGGCATGAGGCCATTGATGGTTCGGGTGTGACAGGCAAGCACCATGATACACTAGGAGTAGCATGCTATGCTAACCCTAACCCTAACCCTAGCATCCTATGCTAAGAATAGCATGCTACACTATCACTGCGTGCTAATTACATTACATTGCATTACACTTAGCAGACGCTTTTATCCAAAGCGACTTACAAAAGGAAGCTAATCCGCATGTTAATCCGCTTGGTGCCACCTTGTGCACGGGATCATATCGGATTCGCGTACTGCGCATGCACTGGAATGCACTGCGTGTAATATCAAACGCCGACGGCACAGTTCGTGTCATATCAAGGAAACCAAAAATGCTGTTTGTTTGTTCATACGGACTTCCAAACAAAGGAGAATGCACAACATGTATGCAAGTGCTGCTCTGTCAACCTCTTCAAACGCCATCATTGTTTGTATGCCGCCAGATAATTTGTTTATTTTCTGTTTAGCAGCCGTCAACCAGAAATAGTTCTAACAGCACTTGTTGAAAGGAATACATCGCCACCTAGCGTAGCGGAAACAGCCAGATCTCTGACAATTATCCGATTACACGAACTCCTGCACTTGGATTTTGGGACAGACCACCCGTTGGGTAGCAACACCCAATCCAATCCCAATCCAATCCGATCCTACCATGTGCACATAGTGTAGGAGTAGCATGCTATGCTAGCAGTAGCAGGCTGCTGTGTGGCGCGTGTCCTCTCCTAGCACACATTTACTCGGTGATAATGGCATGGACTTTGGACTTTGGACTGATCTAACAACAGTTTAGCCTTTATCTGGCACTGAATTGACCACAGTCTGGTCTGGCACTGAATCGGCCCTCATTTGGTCCTGGCCTGGCACTAGTTTGGCTCTGACCTGGCATCAGCATGACTTACATCTCATAGACCTAGTGTTGCCACCTGTTCTGGTTTTACCTGATTGTCCCGGTTTTTAATGGTCTGTCTGGGGAAAAAAAATATTCTCCTGGGACACTGACGCCCAGGTCGCTGCTTATGAGCAAAAAGGTTGATTGAGTTGCCGAAATGTCCTGGCAACCCAACATAGCACTAATCTCATGTAGCGCAAGCATGGCTTACATACACCTGTAGCATGGCATAATCTAGCATTGCACTAACCTCATATAGCTGTAGCATAGCACTAATATCATATAGCTGTAGCATAGCACTAATATCATATAGCGCTAGCATAGCACTATCATATAGTGCTAGCATAGCACTAATATCATATAGCTGTAGCATAGCACTAATATTATATAGCGCTAGCATAGCACTAATATCATATAGGGCTAGCATGGCTAACGTCTCCTCTAGCTCTAGCTTACATATAAAAGTTGATGAACCACTGAAAAGATTTTGGAAACATTATTTTAAGGTTGAAAAAACTACTTAGTGTTGCTTCAAATGTGAACTGTAAATACATTAAAGATGTGATGGCAAACTTTTTCTTTTCATTTTGCTCCTTTGATCACATTCACAGGGACAAGACAACAAAAAAGGTCAAAAGGTATTTTTGTCTGTCCTTCACCAGGAAGAGTAATATTTTAGGATTTGCTTTGGTCACTGCTTGGAATTCAGGAGAAGCCATCTCCCCAAAAATGGGTCCAGACAGCCGTAGAGACGCACACTGTCAAAAAAAGGTAGAAATTATTCATTACGCATCTCTGACCACAGATCGGCAGACCTTCGTATTCACGCCTCCTTCTGCCAAACAAATCTACATGCAGATTTGTGCGTGCCACAGTCTCAGCTCGTGTTGATACATGTTTCATGTGGGCCAGCACTGGATTTGTGACTGATCGGTGAATGAGGGGATTAGTTGTATCATCAGCATGTACCTCATTTTTGATGGCATGCCCACTGCCTAAATGGGTACAAAGGGACAAGAAAATCCTCTTACGATATCTGTGTGTGTGTGTGTGTGTGTGTGTGTGTGTTTATATTTGTGGCAATTAGGTGATGTGCAAACAGTGTGTCGTATTATCTGGCCGATGCCTTCCTCTGTGCAGGTTGTGAACTCTAAGAAATGAATCCCACTCAAAGACACAACTACTCATCCACGTGCCTGCTTTGTGTTTTTAAAGCACTGCCACGTTTGCCTTAGCTCCCTATAAATAAAATATAATATACATCCTAGGCTGGTTCCAACACAAAGCAACATGTCGGTAGTGTGTTGGCATTTGCAAATGGGGTTTGTTTGTGTAATACGGGTCCTATTTCTCTCTTCTGAACGTGTGCCCATTCTGGGTTACCCCACTTACCCTGGCGAACCGCACCCTCCCCGCTCCCTACCCCACATCACATTTGGGCAGAAGCCTTGAAGCAGCACGCTCACGAGAGGAGGGCTTGTGGCCAGCGCCTGGAGGGTTCATTAGGAGGGAAATCACACTTAAACTAGAACACTGTGTAGTCTGTGGAGACTCGTAAGACACAGAAACAAACCCAGTTTTCAAGAAGCACTGAAGTCCATTGAAGACCCATTGAAGTCTTGCTTCAGTAAGCAGGGCCACAGTCAGAAACATTATGGAATGCTAATAAATCTATATATCGGAGTCATAATAAATCTATATATCTGAGTCATAATAAATCTATATATCGGAGTCATAATAAATCTATATATCTGAGTCATAATAAATCTATATATCTGAGTCATAATAAATCTATATATCTGAGTCATAATAAATCTATATATCTGAGTCATAATAAATCTATATATCTGAGTCATAATAAATCTATATATCTGAGTCATAATAAATCTATATATCTGAGTCATAATAAATCTATATATCTGAGTCATAATAAATCTATATATCTGAGTCATAATAAATCTATATATCTGAGTCATAATAAATCTATATATCTGAGTCATAATAAATCTATATATCTGAGTCATAATAAATCTATATATCTGAGTCATAATAAATCTATATATCTGAGTCATAATAAATCTATATATCTGAGTCATAATAAATCTATATATCTGAGTCATAATAAATCTATATATCTGAGTCATAATAAATCTATATATCTGAGTCATAATAAATCTATATATCTGAGTCATAATAAATCTATATATCTGAGTCATAATAAATCTATATATCTGAGTCATAATAAATCTATATATCTGAGTCATAATAAATCTATATATCTGAGTCATAATAAATCTATATATCTGAGTCATAATAAATCTATATATCTGAGTCATAATAAATCTATATATCTGAGTCATAATAAATCTATATATCTGAGTCATAATAAATCTATATATCTGAGTCATAATAAATCTATATATCTGAGTCATAATAAATCTATATATCTGAGTCATAATAAATCTATGTATCTGAGTCATAATAAATCTATATATCTGAGTCATAATAAATCTATATATCTGAGTCATAATAAATCTATATATCTGAGTCATAATAAATCTATATATCTGAGTCATAATAAATCTATATATCTGAGTCATAATAAATCTATGTATCTGAGTCATAATAAATCTATGTATCTGAGTCATAATAAATCTATATATCTGAGTCATAATAAATCTATATATCTGAGTCATAATAAATCTATATATCTGAGTCATAATAAATCTATATATCTGAGTCATAATAAATCTATATATCTGAGTCATAATAAATCTATATATCTGAGTCATAATAAATCTATATATCTGAGTCATAATAAATCTATATATCTGAGTCATAATAAATCTATGTATCTGAGTCATAATAAATCTATATATCTGAGTCATAATAAATCTATATATCTGAGTCATAATAAATCTATATATCTGAGTCATAATAAATCTATATATCTGAGTCATAATAAATCTATATATCTGAGTCATAATAAATCTATATATCTGAGTCATAATAAATCTATGTATCTGAGTCATAATAAATCTATATATCTGAGTCATAATAAATCTATATATCTGAGTCATAATAAATCTATATATCTGAGTCATAATAAATCTATATATCTGAGTCATAATAAATCTATATATCTGAGTCATAATAAATCTATATATCTGAGTCATAATAAATCTATATATCTGAGTCATAATAAATCTATATATCTGAGTCATAATAAATCTATATATCTGAGTCATAATAAATCTATATATCTGAGTCATAATAAATCTATATATCTGAGTCATAATAAATCTATATATCTGAGTCATAATAAATCTATATATCTGAGTCATAATAAATCTATATATCTGAGTCATAATAAATCTATATATCTGAGTCATAATAAATCTATATATCTGAGTCATAATAAATCTATATATCTGAGTCATAATAAATCTATATATCGGAGTCATAATAAATCTATGTATTTGCGCTATGTTATTCCCACATCCAGACAAGGACACCTTTACGTTTGCATTTGATTTGATTTAGGGATTAGAGGAGAGAGAAATGGAGAAAGAGGGAGAGTGAAGACAGACAGGTGGAAAGAAGGAAAGAAAGAAAGAAAGAAAGAAAGAAAGAAAGAAAGAAAGAAAGAAAGAAAGAAAGAAAGAAAGAAAAAGGAAAAACAGAGAACAAACTAAAATCTAAACTAATTAACCAAGTAGCTATTTA
The DNA here is from genome assembly GCA_027475355.1 of Coilia nasus. Classification (NCBI taxonomy): domain Eukaryota; kingdom Metazoa; phylum Chordata; class Actinopteri; order Clupeiformes; family Engraulidae; genus Coilia; species Coilia nasus. The sequence continues at coordinate 1,592,839 of CM050203.1, forward strand.
TTCAAATAACAATTTAACATGTTATTTATTAGTAATAACAAGTATTAACCTGCTAATTAGGATGGGTATTATTAAAGACCCATGAAAACCATGTTTGGTTTGGTAACATGTGGAACATATCCAAAAACTGTCTCAAAAGATGCAGTTTAAATGAGTTGCATTTATTACACATTACTCACTAGTGCTAAAAAATGTAATGCATTACTTTACTTCTTTACTCCTTATGGAAAGTAACTCATTACATTACTTTGCATTACTCATCAACAGCCTCGAGCAAAACACATAATTTCCTATTGCAATGAGCAAAATGTAAGGCAAGTTGTTCTTTCATGCCATTTAATGAAAACAGGCAACACCACAAAGTTGGTGAAAATCTATAGAGCGCTGCACAGGGTCATATCAGTATTGCACGTCTGGCAGGCTTATGTCGTAAAAAAAAAAAACAAGCCAAAAGTCTAAAACAGACTAACTTCATATCAGCATTCACTAAAAATAAAATTATTTGAAGGATGAGGAAGTGGGTGTCAATAGCAGGAAGTAAAATTGTCAGGATGAGCAAGTGAGAGTAGCAGGAAGTAAGATTGTCAGGATGAGGAAGTGGGTGTTAGTTAGTTAGAAACTTTATTGTCCCGATGGGGGAAATTTCTGTCAGCAAGTGAGGTACAGTGACATGAGGTAAAAGTCAATAAACAAACACCACACATTTACGCAGACATTAACAGAAAAACATACTCAACAGTAGACATTACAAGACTAATCAATGCTCCCACTCTTGAGTGTCCTTGAATGTCCAGGATGCACTAGTGTTCAAAGTCAATAAGGGTAAAATGTAGCTCCCCTGCTCAGACCCGCTGAACAGTTTCTGCAGATATAAGATTAAAATTGGACTAAAAAATATTTAAGATCTGGGGTTTTGCTTGTTGAAAAGGCTTGTGGAATAAATGATTGTTTGGTTCTGTTCTTGGAGAGGGCAGCGGAATCTATTGCCTGATGGTAGTAATTCAAATGTAGGGAATAGAGGGTGTTTATTGTCTGCTAAAATTGTGTCTAGTTTATTCAATAAACGCTCCCTGTAAATCATCTCCAAGCTTTTCATGTTTGTGCCAGTTAATTTGCTAGCAGTTATTATTATCCTCCTAAGCCTTCCTTTCTGTGCAACTGTGGCATTACCAAACCAACAATGTTAATAGCAGGAAGTGAGATTATTAGGATGAGGAAGTAAGTGTCAGGATGAGGAAGTGAGAGTTAGTAGCAGGAAGTGAGATTGTCAGGAAATGTTGGTGCCACCTGCGTCATGTATGCGAGCACCTCTAATAATGCGAGGACAAGCAGGAAACATACAAACATCTCAGCTCGTCTCCACACCTTTGGAGTCCTGAGCTGTCAATCATATTTATGCATTATATGTACATTTGCTTCATCATGTCATCAATTCAGGGATTCATTTACTATGCAACTAGAAGCAGCAGCTTTGCCAAGTTAAAAAATGTTGTCATCCTTTTGTTCATGTTTACGCTAGCCTAGATGTAATCAAGTCAAATCTGAGTGGGAATACATACTAACACACACACACACACACACACACACACACATGCCCTCCTTGTAGAGTCCGTATACATAGGCTCCCTCTCTGGCTGGCTGCTCCTCCTTGAACCTCTTGGTGACGTCAACCGTCAGGTTCACCTTCTAAAGCTTTTAATACAAAAAACACCAACCTCAGCACACACACACACACACACGTTCAATACCCGAGCCATACACAAGCACCAACCTCAGCACACACACACACACACACACACACACACACACACACACACACACACACACACACACACACACGTTCAATACCCGAGCCATACACAAGCACCAACCTCAGCACACACACACACACACACACACACACACACACACGTTCAATACCCGAGCCATACACAAGCACCAACCTCAGCACACACACACACACACACACACGTTCAATACCCGAGCCATACACAAGCACCAACCTCAGCACACACACACACACACACACGTTCAATACCCGAGCCATACACAAGCACCAGCCTCAGCAGCACACAAACACACACACATGTAGACACACACACACACATACAATACCTAAAGCAGGTGGAGGGGTGTGTGTATGTGTGTATGTGTGTGTGTGTGTGTGTGTGTGTGTGTGTGTAAAACTACAAAATGTTACTCTGTATTCAGTCAATTTATTCACTGCAGACACACATACAGACGAATGCACAGAAATTGAGTGAAAGAAACACTTGTGCAAGCGAGCCAACACAGACAGTGAAGCACACACACACACACACACACATATGAACACACACACACACACACACACACATATGAACACACCCACACAGGTGAACACACACACATACAGATGCAGATACACAGATTATCACACACAAAGATGAACATACACACAGATAAACACACACAAAAAGAAAAATGGAAGAGACTGTCATGCCAGCAACACACATAAACACACACACCTTGAGGTCGAGGTTGAGCTCCTTGAGAGAGCGTCGTATGTTGTGGATGAGTGGGTTCATGCGCTCACACTCCTTGAAACACAGCAGGATATACGGTGAAAAACAGCTGGAAGAAACTCCACACTCCATCGGTATTATAACAAAGCCCCTGGCATTCAAAACGAGGCACTGAGAACTTTGTAAGTGTACACAACGTTTATTCAGAAAACAATTTTTACAAAATAGGAGGAGAGGTAATACAATCGATTTGTTTGGACTTTCACCATGGCAGCCACAAGAAACAACTGCAAACTACTGCATGTAAGAACTGTTTTTTTAATAAATGTTGTTTATATGGCCCATTGACAGCCGCTTGTTTACAGGTGTACTAGCACTGTTTAAAATGGCACCACTATGCACACATCGCCTACAATGCTAGCCATAGGATCTATCCAATTCAGAAACAGAGATCGGTGCTTGTGTCTGTCACCACATGACCATGTTCACAGAAGCCTACTTCCTGCTTTATAATTAGTTTACCCTAAGAATTATACGTGTGTCTGTTCCAGTGCACAGCAACCGCTTTACATTTTTGTAGCAAAGGTGAGGGGAAGTCCCCCCACCTGGTTGTGAGCCCCGGTCTCCGGGGTACCAAACGTGCGCTTTCCCCAGCAACGCCAAAGAGTCAGGCTCGTTGGTGTGGCAGTCAGAGCACACCCACAACTGTAGTGATGGTCACTCCATCACACTGCCTTCCACTGGGAGACCTCCTAGTTGCTGCAGGGTGTGTGGTGTGCAGCAGGTAGGGGGCGCTCTTCTGTCTAGCTAAAAAATAAATAAAAAAATACACTACTTCCAGCACAGTGATGGGATCCTGTGCTGTAGGAGATGTTGCTGCCTTACACATGGGCAGTGATTCCAAATCTTTCATCGGACAACTGATTTGTATCAAGCTTCAGCACGAGACCGTCTAGTCTGAATAGCCTTTTGACTGGCGCGCTAGATGGGCTAGCTGTGTTAAGTTTCATATACTCTTTATATGGGGGAAACGGTTAAGGAATCCATGTCTGACTCCAACTTCAAATACTCTGTTGTTTTTGTGTTAACGTTGAAGGAAGCTGTATCTCCCTCATTCTCATCAAAAGCAAGCATCTCCTTTTCAGCGACAGTGCTGTATGGCGGCAGGTTTCTGATTCTGCTGCGCAACCGGCCCCACATCACGGTGCAAAACACGACACGACACAATTCCCCATTGCTTCTGTCTTCCCCTCTTCCCTAACGGTGGTTTCACACTGTAGCGTCAAAGCCGCGCTGCAAAACGTTCTGCCTGTGCTGAATGGGACGCTTCCGGTGGGCGTATTCAATTATCGATGTAAACAGAGAGCCAACGGAGGTTTCTCCCGCTGCACCCCCATGCCCGTATTTGATTGGTTGACTGCCTTGGCGTCGCGTCAAGAAGTTCAGCTCAGCTCAACTTCTTGACGCGACACCACTGATGAACGTGACGCTCACGCGATCCCAAGATGCTTTGAGAGGCGTTGCACGCCTCTCCTTGAAAATGAATGGTAGAACGTTGTGAAGCATGGCGTTGACGCTACAGTGTGAAACCATTGCACTTTAACTTCGGCAACACATTAAAAACAATGAGCATATCCCCACCCCCGAACGTTATGGTAGACGGCTTAGCCATTTCCCTCAATTTAGCAATTACCGACAGTTGCGTGTGGACATGTCTCGCGACTATTGTGCATGCGTGCACCTGAGGATTTTGGGGGAGGGTCAGGGAATCCGTCTCAGATATCTGTGGTCAGACTGTTCACTGGGGAAGTTTAGTAATCAGCATATATGCACTATTAGTAACTAATGAATTAATTAATTAATGAACTTAAAACAGTAACGCGTTACACTACTACGTTACGGACAAATGTAATGTGAGTACAGTACAGTACAGTAACGCGTTATCTTACACCCATCTGTGGTGGGGTGTATGTGCAGTATACCATTGCATGGGTGGTGTGTGTGTGTGTGTGTGTGTAGTAGCCTATAACATTCGCCTCAGAAAGTAACACTTCTATTTTCGCCACTTTAAGACCTAATTTGACCTTAACAATGTTCACATTCACTCAAAATGAACCAGGTGGTAACAATTCTTTCTTTGGTATGAGGAACTGAGCTTTTGTTTAGCCATGCAGCTTAATGGCTATATGGGACTCGGTTAAACTGGGTCGATGGGCTGCCTTTTAAAGACGTGCAGTAAACACTGTACACATAACACCCTTCACTGTGCACTATAGCCGCCCTCAAATTGATGTGATGGACAGGGGCACTTATAAACGCCATCTCATAGCCATGTAGCCCCGTCCCTCCAGGACCCACACACGCCAGCGATGTGCGTCAGGGAAGCAGATCAGACATTGATGCGACTGCTTTTTATTCATGAATGGAGGGTAATTGGCTGCCGCAAGGTCTGCCCAACAAGCGATCAAGAACAACTTATGAACAGTTTGTGCCCTATCGCCACCACAGGGCACAAATTCACTTTTCCGCCCCCCCCAAATAAAAAACTCTGTAAAACTCAGGTCTACCAAGATGAATTATACTCTGCCCTGCCGGCACAGGGAGAGATTCTGAATACGTCTGTAGGCACAGGAAAGCCTTCTGTATTCATCTGGAACTTTGTTGAGTCTGAAACGTCGACGTCAATCTCGCTCTTCTCTCTCTCCCGTTTTCAACAGTTTCCATTGCTTACAACCAAATGAATGTCTCTCATTATATTTAATAGAATGCTAAACAGCCAGGCAGAGGAAAATGTAGTCATATCATTCCACAGACCAGGACTGTTTCCAAGAACTTTAATTGCAATGATTTCAATGGTGAACACTTTCAAATGCAATGGAAAAAACACTGCAGATTACGGTCAATATTACAAAATATATTTACAAATACAGGTCAATAAAAAGAGCTTTTGCAGACAGCATACAAAAATAATCCTGATTTTCTGTGAGCATGTAACTCAAGGACAAACATTGAGAAGGTCTGAGACAGGGCAGAGTGAATACATCACACAAAAGATACAGCTGTTAATTATCACAGGAGGAGCCATGCTGATGCACTGCACACATACACCACCTATTAGATAGCAGAGGCACTGCACACATACACCACCTATTAGATAGCAGAGGCACTGCACACATACACCACCTATTAGATAGCAGAGGCACTGCACACAGACTGACTGCATGTCCAGTTCAGAAGCTACGCGCTGACAGGTGAATTTAAGCCCACTGAGGAACAGATTCCCCCCTGGTCGATGCTGGAGTGCATGACACCCTTCTAAATAGAAAAACACTCAGTGCTGTCATTGTGGCAACAATGCACTGTCTTGAAATGTTTCTTTTTTTACAAATGTTTTTACATCAACCCTGTCATAACATTGATACAGCTGTGTGATAGTTGTGGGAGGGCTGGACTGTCCTGTTATTAGTTTTCATATGATATTATCGTATTACTGTCACTAGCAATTGTGTTGACAGCTCTCATATGGTTGGACAATGACAGCTCATGCCAAATGCTAATCAGCTGTCAACATTATGAGAAATGCCAATAATGGCGACACAATTTTATGACAGGAAAAAATGTCTGTCATGTAACATTACTAAAGCATGTTCCATTTGCTATGACATTCCATAATATGCTGTGATATCGGACACTGGATGGTACGCGTACTGACCCTTTTTAGGCAAACCTATAGATAAATATGACAAGAATAAGATTAAGAAATATGACACGAGTAAGATTTAGAAACATTTTTAACAATATTTAAGCTTTTTAAACTATCTCATAACCACATCTTAATTTCAGTACACCGAACATAACTGAAGACAACATCTATAGACAATATAAAAATGTACACTATTTTACAGAAGCAGCTCACTGCTTGGAGTGAAATGATTATCTGCTTGTTTTCCAACAAGGCTAACAAAGCAGAGAGCTAATATAACTCACTAAGCTAAACAATATGCCTTTAATACGCCTTCTGTTCTGTGTTGTTTTCCTGCGTGTTGGCCATGGGGGTAACCCAAGTGTTGAGCATGGGGGTAACCCAAGTGTTGACCATGGGGGTAACCCAAGTGTTGAGCATGGGGGTAACCCAAGTGGGGTGACCTGCGTGTTGAACATGGGGGTAACTCAAGTGGGGTAACCTGCGTGTTGACCATGGGGGTAACCCAACTGTTGAGCATGGGGGTAACCCAAGTGGGGTAACCTGCGTGTTGAACATGGGGGTAACTCAAGTGGGGTAATCTGCGTGTTGAACATGGGGGTAACTCAAGTGTGGGGTTCACTGACAGACCCAGGTAAATTAACTCAGAGCGTGAGTTGGCCCTCTATAATTGGTGGGCACTACCTTAGGCAAGGTGTTCTTTTACGTTTTCTATTAGTTACATTAATATACCGGTACTCCCCCACATGCTATTTCTGTCTCTTCAGGGGGTACTGGGTCATGATCAGGGGGTACTGGGTCATGATCAGGGGGTACTGGGTCATGATCAGGGGGTACTGGGTCATGATCAGGGGGTACCGTACCCCCTGTGATTTGAACTATGAGTTCACTCGGAGTAAGCAGTAAAGCTCCTAAGAAAAGAGCTCTATGTCTTGGCGTCACTGGGAGAATAAACCACAAAGCCAATAAGGGCCCCTCTATTAGCAGCTTTCTCACCTGCTCTGCATTAATAAACCCAGGTAAGTCACTAAACCTGCTCTGCGTTAACAAACCCAGGTAAGTCACTAAACCTGCTCTGCGTTAACAAACCCAGGTACAGTAAGTCACTAAACCTACAAACCCAGGTAAGTCACTACACCTGCTCTGCGTTAACAAACCCAGGTAAGTCACTAAACCTGCTCTGCATTAACAAACCCAGGTAAGTCACTAAACCTGCTCTGCATTAACAAACCCAGGTAAGTCACTAAACCTGCTTTCTGGAATACCCCCATGTGTTCCTGCTGGCACTTTGGAAAAGGGCAATGCAACATCAACATCAACATCAATACAACATCTCCCTTTAACACACAATACACAATACATCCCTTCAACACACAAGACAACACATTACACATTAGGGGACCTCGGATGCGTGTTTTAACTGTTTATAATATCCATTTGTATAATGTGCTGAAATTGATCAACTTGCTTTGATGATCCCTCACACATGTGCAACATATAGGCTCATCCCTCACACATGTGCAACATATAGGCTGATATATTGATATATTGATATATTGATATATAGGGTGATATATATATATATATATATATTGATATATAGGGTGTAAATGGCACTGTTTTTGTCCCTACATTGTGCACTATAGAGTGATCGAGGGAAAATTTAAGATTTGGCTTTAGTCTTTCTCACCTTGTACAACTTTATTCAGTCTCAGTCTGAAACTCGTTGCCATTGGTCAGATCACCCTCTCTGCTCTGCTCTGATTGGTTACAAAAGCAGCAATGTCATCCTAAATGTCATCATAAATCTTCCAGACAAGAGCAAAGATCAGTTAGTCTGAAAACAGGCAAACTCATCTGTGTTGTTGTTTAAGCACTGTAGTAGAAGATCTCTCACTACTGCGTATAAGCCCGAGAGCCACATTAACACACTAAAGGCATGAGGCATGTAGAAACCCAGACAAGCACCCGAGGCCCTCCAATGCCTTCACATCACAGCACACAGGACGAGTGGGAGGTTCAACAGAGCATGAGGTAAACATGGTTAGGGGATGGGAAACACAACGAGGCAGCGGGAGAAAGAGTATGTTAGAGTGGGGCTGATAGTGTGTGTGTGTGTGTGTGTGTGTGTGTGTGTGTGTGTGAGGGAGAAAGAGGATGTTAGAGTGGGGCTGATAGTGTGTGTGTGTGTGTGTGTGTGTGTGTGTGTGTGTGTGTGTGTGTGTGTGTGTGAGGGAGAAAAGAGTATGTTAGAGTGGGGCTGATAGTGTGTGTGTGTGTGTGTGTGTGTGTGTGAGACGGAGAAAGAGGATGTTAGAGTGGGGCTGATAGTGTGTGTGTGTGTGTGTGTGAGAGGGAGAAAGAGGATGTTAGAGTGGGGCTGATAGTGTGTGTGTGTGTGTGTGAGAGGGAGAAAGAGGATGTTAGAGTGGGGCTGATGGTGTGTGTGTGTGTGTGTGTGTGTGTGTGTGTGTGTGTGTGTGTGTGTGAGGGAGAAAGAGGATGTTAGAGTGGGGCTGATAGTGTGTGTGTGTGTGTGAGGGAGAGGGACAATGTTAGAGTGGGGTTGTTAGTGTGTGTGTGTGTGTGTGTGTGTGTGTGTGTGAGAGAGGGAGAAAGAGTATGTTAGAGTGAGGCTGATAGTGTGTGTGTGTGTGTGTGAGGGAGAGAAAGAGGATGTTAGAGTGAGGCTGATGGTGTGTGTGTGTGTGTGTGTGTGTGTGAGGGAGAGGGAGGATGTTAGGGTGGGGCTGATAGTGTGTGTGTGTGAGGGAGAGGGAGGATGTTAGGGTGGGGCTGATAGTGTGTGTGTGTGAGGGAGAGGGACGATGTCAGGGTGGGGCTGATAGTGTGTGAGGGAGGTGGGACAGGTTGGATCATCACAGGTGGCATCTTATTCAGATTTAGACGTGACAGTCATGACAGTGACATGAAATAATTTGCCAGAATTGAGCAAGCGGTGAAAAGAACATCCTTTTTATAAACACCAAAAACAATTAAGAGCGTGATGAAATAGATCATAATTATCACACCCGTCGTCAAGGTGATGTTATTTCCTTCACGATTTTAATGAATGAGTCAATTTCTTACCTTTTGCTCTGCAGGATTTCAGCTATAATTGACAACATGGTAATAGGCTGCATGGTAATAGACTGCATGGTAAAACACAGAGTGAAGCGGTGCCACAAAAAAGAGACACAAGTAGACAGAAAATGAAAGAGGGAAGCAAGGAGGGAGGAGAGGGAAGGATAGTGCAGAGAAGGGCATACTCCTGTATCATCTCGTTCCTATCAGTCACACCACCTTAGGATGACGTGGGGGAAGCTGGCATTTTTTCTCTACAGTATATCTCCAGGTAGATTTGGATCATTGCTGATCCTATTTTGGTAGTTTTTTGTCTTTTTTTTTTTTGGTCTGTTTTTATTTTTTAATTATTTTTTTTTTACAATTAAAGTTACAAACGTGATAATGAAAATGGTGCTGGTAAAAAACATGGCGTACATTCGCTTGGCTGTAGAAATGAAGTCCTTTTCTTACCTGACCACCGTTCCCGCCACCCCAGTTCCATAGCTTTCTTCTACATTCTCCTGATGCAGTTAAATACACACGTACAAGCCACACGGTGGCACAGAGCCGTTCTTCAGTACCTCTTTAACAAGCGTGGGGGGCTGTCCAACACGCAAGTCAGTAATTTACCTCCTCGTGAATACCTCAACCTGTACATTCACATGTATAAAGACAACAGATGAGTATGTGGCACTGACTACATGGACTTTTGTTCAAAATGCACAGTATGTTTTATTTCATTCCTGTACTTTTCCATTACTGACATGTCAGACTGTCCTGAACTGAACTATTGTAATCTTGCACCGCCACCAGTGGAGTCACCCAGCCGGCAGCAGCAGTAGTGACAGAATGTGAGGGAATGTTCCTCTGACATCGAAGCCTGCTGTGGGAGCCGGCGAAAATGATGGGAAAATTGTAGAAAATGGTTTATCAGACGCTCCCACAAAAAGGAAATGCCTCCTTTTCAACAGAACACTGCTGTAAATGTCACATGATAGTTTACAACGGTATCAGTGGGGCAGCAATTTCACCCATCTGCCAGACAATGATGGCAGAGACGGTTCAAAGCAACACACACACACACACACACACACACACACACACACACACGCGCGCGGATATGAAAGAAACAATGGAGGCAGCCGAGACCTAGCCGATAAACGCGGAGCTGGAACAGGGCCAGCCTCCTCCAGGCGTCTGTGTCCGAAAGCTGCTTTGCAGCATCAAACACCAGAGGAGCCCACTCAGCTGCTGGGGTGTACAGCAGTGCGCATGTTTGGGATGGAACCAAAGCTCTAGCCTTTGGGTCCGTGGTTTCCCTTTTTGGATCCGTCCATGACAACTTCCTGAGCTGGAGCAGGGCCTGGTCCTCAGGGGCCCGAGAAGATGTGGGATGGGGTGGCAGTGACCGAGGGCTCAGAGAGAGAGAGGGAGAGAGAGGGGAGGCCATCTCGGCCTCAGAGATTCTAGAGAGAGAGAGAGAGGGAGAGAAAGAGAGAGGACGCCATCTTGGCCTCAGAGAGTCTAGAGAGAGGGGGAGAGAGAGAGAGAGAGGAGGCCATCTTGGCCTCAGAGATTCTTGTGAGAGAGAGAGGGAGAGAAAGAGAGAGAGAGAGAGGGGAGGCCATCTCAGGCTCAGAGGGTCTAGAGAGAGAGAGAGAAAGAGAGAGAGAGAGAGAGGGGAGGCCATCTCAGGCTCAGAGGGTCTAGAGAGAGAGAGAGAGAGAGAGAGAGGGGAGGCCATCTCAGGCTCAGAGGGTCTAGAGAGAGAGAGAGAGAAAGAGAGAGAGAGAGAGAGGGGAGGCCATCTCAGGCTCAGAGGGTCTAGAGAGAGAGAGATGCCATCTTGGCCTCAGAGGTCACTGGGGTGAGAGGTGAAAGGTGGCGGGTCAGATGACAGAGCTGTCCTGGCAGGAGGAGGCGCGGCGGGTCTTGGGGCTGCAGCGCGTCAGCATGGAGATCTGGGTGCTGAAGTTGTTGCCGTTGCTGCCCAGTGAGGGCTGCTGGTACTTGGTGTCGGAGGGCAGGAAACGCTCCATGTGCCATCGCCGCCACTTCCTCTTGATCTCGCCCTGCACCTGCGCACACAAGACACCGGAGACAGAGAGAGAGAGGGAGAGAGACAGTGAAGTCAGTATTTGAATTTAACCTCTTTCCTTAATCTTTGCTAACATGGAAGACCATTATGATTACTTGGCATAACTTTCTAACATGTAGTTTCTTTCACTGAAACAAACTAAAGTTCAGTCAGGACAATGTCTTAAAACTTCATATCCTCAAACGGAGGTTCAGTCAGGACAATGTCTTAAAACTTCATATCCTCAGCAGCAGACAAAGGTTCAGTCAGAACAATGTCTTAAAACTTCATATCCTCAGTAGCAGACTAAGGTTCAGTCAGGACAATGTCTTAAAACTTCATATCCTCAGCTGCAGCTGAACAAAACCAAAAAAACTCAGTGAAGTTGGTGTACAGGCATGATACAATTTTTCATCCATTTCATGTGAAACACAGAGAGGCTGTCCTTAACGAGGGAATGCTGTCCTTAACGAGGGAATCCTGTCTGAAGACTTGCCCGTCTGCCATCTGAAATGTCACTGCTAATTAAGCCTCGTAGAGAATTTAAGGCTTTATGTTTGGCTGCTCCGTGGAATACTGATGTGTGCCGGTGAAGATGGCTCCGATTGCTCCGATCGCTCCAAACGCTGCCACTGCTCCCTGGGAGTCTCCGCTGAGCTCCGAGCGATTAGAGCGAGCAGCCTGCTGTATGTTAACACGACTCCGACTCTAACGCCGGCCTAATTAATGTGCTCCGGGGTGGAGAGCGCGGCCGCCCCAGTGAAACCTCATCCTGTCTAAGGAGAACTGAGGCTTCGCTCCTTCCTGCCTTACTGCCTGAGATCAATGATTTTTACATAATCCTGATCCTGCCTGCTTCCAAACGGGCCCGCGGTGCGAATCCTGATCCTGCCTGCTTCCAAACGGGCCCGCGGTGCGAATCCTGATCCTGCCTGCTTTCAAACGGGCCCGCGGTGCGAATCCTGATCCTGCCTGCTTCCAAACGGGCCCGCGGTGCGAATCCTGATCCTGCCTGCTTCCAAACGGGCCCGCGGTGCGTCTGGTCCCAGCAGTTTCCCTCTCCTGCTCAGAGAGAGCCATAGCCGACACAGCCGCTAAAATACTTCAGGACTGCAAATCTTCATGACTGCACTGTCTTGTGCACACGAACACACACACACGGCAGACAGAGAGAAAGAGAGAGGGAAAGAGAGAAAAAAAGAGACAGAGAGAAAGAGAGATACACACCTGCACACACACACACACACAGGTGAACACACCCATACAGATACATGCTCCCACACACACACACACACACACACACACACACAGTGAACAGAATGAGGGAGGGGAGTAGGAGGCTTTCTAGAGTGGGGGCTGAGGTGCAGACAGATGAATGTGAAAGACGGGGCTGTAAGCAGACACACTCTATTTATGGTCCCTTCTACACACTGGCATACGGAGACATGATAATCAGATGGCACTGGGGGTGGTGTGTGTGTGTGTGCGTGTGTGTGTGTGGGTTTGTGTGAGTGTGTGTGTGTGTGTGCGTGTGTGTGTGTGTGTGTGTGTGTGTTTGTGTGAGTGTGTGTGTGTGTGTGTGGGGTGACTCATCCACCAATACGACTTCTAAGGCGGGGTGCCAAGGACCCCTGGTCTACTGCCATCTCAAGGTCGAGCTTGATTTGCTGTCACTACGAGTGAGAACTGCCTGTGTGTGTGTGTGTGTGTGTGTGTGTGTGCAGCAGGGGTGTCAGCTGTGAAAACGTGATGTTTAGACACAGTGTTTACACGAGCAGTAGAGAGGGATGAGCCGAGGGTATTACCTCTCCATTCAGGAAACAATACAGGACAGCAACCACAAAACCCTGCAGAGAGATAGAGAGAGAGAGAGAGGGAGAGAGAGAGGGAGAGAGAGAGATAGAGAGAGGGAAAAAGAGAGAGAGGGAGGGGAGAGGAGGAGGGAAAGAGAGGGAGGAGACAGAGAGAAAGGAAGGGAGAGCAGGAAGGACACAGAATGGGAGAGAAAAAAGCACCTGTAAGGATCTTGTGAGTAAAACTTTTTATCATTAGGATGCGATTTTATAAGAAGAAATGTGACATGTACAGTGCAAATACAGAGCAAGACCAAATGTTGTGTTTTGGCCTAAAGCGTTGACTGTGGGATTGGCAAAAACTGTTGTCCCATGGCTGTGCATCTGCTCTGGCTTTTTTAGCACTTTATAAATGACATATCTTTATTAACACTTTATAAATGATATATCTTTGTTAACACTTTATAAATGATATATCTTTGTTAACACTTTATAAATGACATATCTTTATTAACACTTTATAAATGATATATCTTTGTTAACACTTTATAAATGATATATCTTTATTAACACTTTATAAATGATATATCTTTATTGACACTTTAATAAATTATAGAAATCTAACACAGCACTTTATAAATAATATAAATCTAACACAGCATGTAGCACTTTACAAATGATATATCTTTATTAACACTGTATTAATGATATACATCTAACACAGCACGGTAGCAGGGTTGAGTCTGTGGTGCTGTTGTGACCTTGAATCACACAAGACCATTGGCCCATTTCGGAAAGTGGATTAGTAGAATCACCCACACGGCCAAACCCCAAAACGCTGGGAAGTGGACAGCCTAAAACTCAAATAAGATGGGGAACTTTCAGTGTTTCTGCCTTTTATGTACTAATGCTGATAACAGCGACGAGGGAATGTAAGGTAATGCTGATAACAGCGAGTAAGGATAGGACGACTCGACATGGCACCGAAAACAGACGAGCAGAGACAATAAAAGTTTAACATGTAGTCCTTTAACACATTCTTGTGCTGAGCTACAGGTTTAACATGTAGTCCTTTAACACATTCTTGTGCTGAGCTATAAGTTTAACATGTAGTCCTTTAACACATTCTTGTGCTGAGCTACAGGTTTAACATGTAGTCCTTTAACACATTCTTGTGCTGAGCTACAGGTTTAACATGTAGTCCTTTAACACATTCTTGTGCTGAGCTATAAGTTTAACATGTAGTCCTTTAACACATTCTTGTGCTGAGCTACAGGTTTAACATGTAGTCCTTTAACACATTCTTGTGCTGAGCTGTAATGTATAATCCTGCATTGTAGAGGCCATTACCAAACAGCACTATCCCCCCTTATAAAGCTGAACAGCACTACCCCCCTTATGAAGCCGAACAGCACTATCCCCCCTTATGAAGCCGAACAGCACTATCCCCCCTTATGAAGCCGAACAGCACTATCCCCCCTTATGAAGCCGAACAGCACTATCCCCCCTTATGAAGCCGAACAGCACTATCCCCCCTTATGAAGCCGAACAGCACTATCCCCCCTTATAAAGCCGAATAGCACTATCCCCCCTTATAAAGCTGAATAGCACTATCCCCCCTTATGAAGCCGAACTCCCTGGGACTTGCTGAAGTGGGAGGAAGTGAGAAGTTTCCTTGAGAATGCGACCCTGTGAGTGGCGCCAAAGCGACCCTGTGAGTGGCGCCAAAGCGACCCTGTGAGTGGCGCCAAAGCGACCCTGTGAGTGGCGCCAAAGCGACCCTGTGAGTGGCACCAAAGCGAGAAGAAATTCTGGAAATTCTAGTGATAAGAATAAGGCCGCTAGGAGTTTGTCAGTCTTCCGGAGATGTAGAGACGGATAAAACAGAGAGGACAGCCAACCAAGCCTCCCACAGTTAGCCTAGTGTATGTGCATAGCCCTCTACATCAGCCAATCAAGGCTCAGTTAGCCTACTGTATGTGCATAGCCCTCTCTACATCAGCCAACCAAGGCTCATTTAGCCTACTGTATGTGCATAGCTCTCTACATCAGCCAACCAAGGCTCCCACAGTTAGCCTACTGTATGTGCATAGCTCTCTCTACATCAGCCAACCAAGGCTCCCACAGTTAGCCTAGTGTATGTGCATAGCCCTCTCTACATCAGCCAACCAAGGCTCATTTAGCCTACTGTATGTGCATAGCTCTCTACATCAGCCAACCAAGCCTCCCACAGTTAGCCTAGTGTATGTGCATAGCCCTCTACATCAGCCAATCAAGGCTCAGTTAGCCTACTGTATGTGCATAGCCCTCTCTACATCAGCCAACCAAGGCTCATTTAGCCTACTGTATGTGCATAGCTCTCTCTACATCAGCCAACCAAGCCTCCCACAGTTAGCCTAGTGTATGTGCATAGCCCTCTACATCAGCCAACCAAGGCTCATTTAGCCTACTGTATGTGCATAGCCCTCTCTACATCAGCCAACCAAGGCTCCCACAGTTAGCCTACTGTATGTGCATAGCTCTCTCTACATCAGCCAACCAAGGCTCCCACAGTTAGCCTAGTGTATGTGCATAGCCCTCTGTACATCAGCCAACCAAGGCTCATTTAGCCTACTGTATGTGCATAGCTCTCTACATCAGCCAACCAGGGCTCATTTAGCCTATTGTATGTGGATGCCCTCTCTACATGTCATTACATGAGCAACTAAAATAGCACCAAGGACTTTTTTCCCCCATTTTTTTCTCTTTTTTAACAGCATACCCAGCAGAGTGACATTAGAAAGCACATGTCCCTGGAGATCAGCCAATGCCATCTAAAATAGAAACGTTCCCCGTGTACTCTCGAACATGTGTGACACTTCACTGCAGAGAACATTGGAATGAACTTGTGGATGTGATCATATATGGGGCTACAGTCTGTCTTTGCCACTGAGTGTCTATGGAGAGCGGCTCCCATGAGTATATGGAGCTACAGAGCGGCTTACGTAAGGAGAGGAATAAAGGCACACACAGATGTGTGTGTGCTGGGATTAAAGCTATGGAATTCATGCGAGTAGGGAAATTAGCCTTTGACGGTATCACGAATTAAAGTTTCACTCAGAGAGGGCACTTTTCAGTGGGCGCTACATTAAATCAGGCTTAAAAGATTAACACTTGAACACTTAAAAGCCTTTTTCTTCCCCCTTTGTCTCTATTATCACACTAATACATTTACTTCCAGAGCTAATTACTGTAATACATTTAATTTCAGAATCCTAATGCAAATATACAGTATATGACACATATGCAGTATGTGTCAGTGTGAATTTGCCCTCCCTAAGAGCTGCATGTTACAGGGCATTCCACCTTTTGCTTTTAACAATATTTACATGAATATGTCGGTTCCCCCCAGTTCTGCTATTTTTGTGTCTTTGGGGGGTCATGGGTCTTGATGGGGGGGTACCCCAGTACCCTCCGTAATTCAAACTATGGTTTCAGCAGCCACAGACCTTAAAGCATTGTGCTTAAATGATGACACTCGCATTAAACTAAAGCATGTACATATAGACTACATTAAACTAAAGCATGTACATATAGACTACATTAAACTAAAGCATGTACATATAGACTACATTAAACTAAAGCATGTACATATAGACTACATTAAACTAAAGCATGTACATATAGACTACATTAAACTAAAGCATGTACATATAGACTACATTAAACTAAAGCATGTACATATAGACTACATTAAAGTAAAGCATGTACATATAGACTACATTAAAGTAAAGCATGTACATATAGACTACATTAAACTAAAGCATGTACATATAGACTACATTAAACTAAAGCATGTACATATAGACTACATTAAACTAAAGCATGTACATATAGACTACATTAAACTAAAGCATGTACATATAGACTACATTAAACTAAAGCATGTACATATAGACTACATATAAATGTGGAGGTATACAGCGCTAGACTGCCTACTTGAGCACCTGGGTCCCTGAGTACCCAGGATGAACCTGAAAGGAGCCCAGGATGAGGTTGTGTCCCGTACCTGAAAGGAGCCCAGGATGAGGTTGTGTCCCGTACCTGAAAGGAGCCCAGGACGAGATTGTGTCCCGTACCTGAAAGGAGCCCAGGATGAGGTCGAAGACCAGGCGTAGCTCCGTGTTGATGTGCTCGGGGATGAAGGCGAATATGATGAAGTTGATCCCAAACAGGGGGATGAGGAGCAGTGTGGATTTGGCTAACCTGCTGCAGGGCAGACGAGGATGACAGACAGACAGACAGACAGACAGACAGACAGATAGACAGACAGACAGACAGGCATAGGGTCCTGATTCATAAAAGCAATACACGCAAGAATCAATCTATACACTCACATTTTATTATAATCCAGTTCACGTGACCATATCTGAACAACTCTACAACTCTCTCTGTCTCTCCCTTCCTCTCACTCTGTTTCTCACATACGCACACATGCATGCACGGACACACATACGTACGCACACACGCGCACACACACACACACACACACACACACACACACACACACACACACACCAACAGATGTGTTTATAATCCACTCCTATGCAGTGTAAAGACAGTAGGCTATCTCTCCTAACCTGCTGCATATAATGTGCCCCCACTAACCCACTGCCTATCATGGCTCCCATTTCTTTCAGCAATGCTGTGGAGGCAGAACACTGAAATAGCCCTGTCAGACAAGATGAGAGGGCAGGAGAGGAGAGGAGAGAGGAGGAGAGGAGAGGAGAGGAGGAGAGGAGAGGAGAGGAGAGAGGAGGAGAGGAGAGGAGAGGAGAGGACAGAGGAGGAGAGGAGAGGAGGAGAGGAGAGGAGAGGGGAGGAGAGGAGAGGAGAAGAGGAGAGGAGGAGAGGAGAAGAGAGGAGAGGAGAGAAGAGGAGAAGAGGAGAGGAGAGGAGAGGAGAGGAGAGGAGAGGAGAGGAGAGGAGAGGAGAGGAGAGGAGAGGGGAGAAATTTGGCTGGCACTACAGCAGCAGGGCTGGTTTCTGAGTGGCACATCATGGAAAGCCACTTAAGCACAAAGGCCAATGCATCACCCTAATGGCAAGCCTGTCTCTGCTGGCACTCGTAATGGGGAGACAGAGGGAGAGAGAGAGAGAGAGAGAGAGAGAGAGAGAGAGAGAGAGAGAGAGAGAGAGAGAGAGAGGCAAAAGAGAGAGGCGAGAGAGATAGAAAGAGAGAGTGAGGCGAGAGAAACAGAGAGAGAGAGAGAAAGAGAGAGAGAAAGAAAGTGAAGCAAGAGATACAGAGAGAGAGCCTGAGAGAGAGAGAGAAAGAGAGGTGAGAGTGGGAGGCGAGAAGAACAGAGAGAAAAAGAGAGAGAGAGAGAGCGTAAGAGAGAGAGAGAAAGAAAGAGAGAGTGAAAGAGAGCGAGGCGAGAGAAACAGAGAGAGAGCGTGAGAGAGAGAGAGAGAGAGAGAAAGAGAAGGAGGAAGAGAAAGAGAAAGAGCGAGGCGGGAGAAACAGCATGCCTCTGCTCACTCACAGTGAGGCGTTAGTGCTGAACTCAGGCCAGGCTGAAAGCAAAAACAATTTTTGAGAAATCAAAAATAGGGTGAACTGAATAAACATCATGAATAAATAAACTGCTAAGTCTTCTCAACCTTCTCAGCAACACACAGCCTGGCGTCAGGCTTCCATAGGAGGAGGAAGTTTGACTAATGACATTCGCCCTATGGTCAACACCTCCGAGGGCAGTGCACTTAGGATAGTGTACCGTCCAGCAGCATTTACTGAGAGAAAAAGCCAATTCCCTCCACAGGACAGAAGTAACTGGGGTGCTAAAGATGTGAAGTTTCCCAGCAGTCCATTATAGTCTGTTCTCCTAATTGATTGGTTGTTTCATTGCACCAATCACAGTTCTTTCTGCCCTCAGAACATCATTTAGCAAGCAAAATTCCCATCTGCATTATATGACTACCAGTTATGGTATTACACTGTTGGAGAAATAAATGTTGCTTATTACATTTCTGCATTATAAAGAACCTGTGTGTGTTTGTGTGTGTGTGTGTGTGCACATAATGAACTGTGATCTTGAAAGCACTGAAAAAAGAGGATGTTGCTGGAACATTCTGTTTCTGCAACCTTTTGCATAAAACATGTTGAGGCGACTTTTCAAAAACTGTCAGGTTGGTTAAATGCCACTGTCAAGTGTGCCCTAACTACCAGGTGTGCGCCAACCACCAGGAGGATAATGGAGCATGGATGAGAGGCATGCTGGGGCTGCTGGGGAACTCTCTACCCATAAAAGGCTCTTCTGGAACTCTCTACCCATAAAAGGTTCCGCTTCTGGAACTCTCTACCCATTAAAGGCTTTTCTGGAACTCTCTACCCATAAAAGGTTCCTCTTCTGGAACTCTCTACCCATAAAAGGCACTTCTGGAACTCTCTACCCATAAAAGGCTGTTCTGGAACTCTCTACCCATAAAACGTTCTGCTTCTGGAACTCTCTACCCATAAAAGGTTCCTCTTCTGGAACTCTCCACCCATAAAAGGTTCCTCTTCTGGAACTCTCTACCCATAAAAGGTTCCTCTTCTCTGTGCCTCTTTAGAGTTCCTGCAAGGGCCCTGTCCTCTTATCATTCTACTTCTCTTTGCAAAGATTCATTAAGATTCATACTAGCTGCCTCGTGGGTCTCTGTTCTCATTATTCTGGCTTAAAGTTATCCAGCAGACACATAGATTGTTTATTTGCTCAAGGAACACTCTAGTGAGTCCTTACTAATACTGGTTGGATTCGTTTCTTCCAATGTCGGGACAGTTGATCTTCTGACGCAGTATTCGGATGATGTCAATGAACAGGATGAAGTTCATCTGCAGACAGAGAGAGAGAGAGAGGGAGGGAGAGAGAGAGGGAGAGAGAGAGAGAGAGAGAGGGAGGGAGAGAGAGAGAGAGGGAGAGAGAGAGGGAGAGAGAGAGAGAGAGAGAGAGGGAGGGAGAGAGAGAGAGAGAGAGGGAGAGAGAGAGAGAGTGAAGGCTTGTGTGTTTGACATTATGCTGGTGTGCTGGTGCGCTGGTGTGGAAATGGTCATTTGCCAGGTGTCTGGCCGTGCCTTAACACATAATTTGAGCAATCATTCAGTTAGGCTTACAAGCTTAAAGTCTCTTAAAATCCATCCCTGCCTCCTGTGATTTGTTGTGAAAAGAGCTGATGGGGACACGGCCTAACAGCTAACCCTAACACATTTCAGAGACGAATGGTGCACATTAAGCAAGTGAGAGGGGAATAAAGCCGGTTCTTTAAGCCGTTTGGTCTCTCGCTCCTGCTGGAGATTAAATGTGTTTACTTTGTGACTGGCATAGATAATACGTCTTAAACACCACCGACGCTCTTTCTAAAAGCCGCCTGTTTACTGTGCGGATAAATGTGGCGAAGCACAGCCAATCTCCTTCGTCCCTCGCACCTCGCCCTGTCACCAGAGTATTCGCCCACACACACATCTACACACTGCACCTGACATGGAGCCGGAGTATTCACCCACACACACGTCTACACACTGCAGCTGACATGGAGCCGGAGTATTCGCCCACACACACATCTACACACTGCACCTTGCCCTGTCATCAGAATATTCGCACACACACACGTCTACACACTGCACGTCACATGGAGCCAGAGTATTCGCCCACACACACGTCTACACACTGCACGTCACATGTAGCCAGAGTATTTGCCCACACACACGTCTACACACTGCAGCTGACATGGAGCCGGAGTATTCGTCCACACACACATCTACACACTGCACCTGACATGGAGCTGGAGTATTCATCCACACACACATCTACACACTGCACCTGACATGGAGCCGGAGTATTCGCCCACACACACGTCTACACACTGGCCAAGAACTGAAGCAGTGCAGATCATTTAATTATCATTCACTGTCATCCAGTAGACACTCTTATCCAGGGTGGCTTTCAGTAAACTAACTACAGACACTCCTATCCAGGGTGGCTTGCAGTAAACTACAGTAACTACAGACACTCTTATCCAGGGTGGCTTTCAGTAAACTACAGTAACTACAGACACTCCTATCCAGGGTGGCTTTCAGTAAACTACAGTAACTACAGACACTCTTATCCAGGGTGGCTTTCGGTAAACTAACTACAGACACGCTTATCCAGGGTGGCTTTCAGTAAACTACAGTAACTACAGACACGCTTATCCAGGGTGGCTTTCAGTAAACTACAGTAACTACAGACACTCCTATCCAGGGTGGCTTTCAGTAAACTACAGTAACTACAGACACTCCTATCCAGGGTGGCTTTCAGTAAACTAACTACAGACACTCCTATCCAGGGTGGCTTTCGGTAAACTAACTACAGGCACGCTTATCCAGGGTGGCTTTCAGTAAACTACAGTAACTACAGACACTCTTATCCAGGGTGGCTTTCAGTAAACTAACTACAGACACTCCTATCCAGGGTGACTTTCAGTAAACTAACTACAGACACTCTTATCCAGGGTGGCTTTCAGTAAACTAACTACATTGGCTACATTCCCCCTGCTGCAACCTGAGTTTAAGGAGAACTTTGGTGTAAAATGAACTGTGGGTATGTTAAAACATAATAACGACTTAATATGTTTGCTGAGGAGTAAAACTATGCTAGCCTGTTGCATTTCAAACTTTAATACTTTTACAATTTTTGTCGAAAAGGCCCACAATGTTGGTGATCAGAGCACGGAGAAAGCTTGAAGACATTGCTATTTTTAAACCATTAAAAATTGACACTTCATTTTAATGATCCCCTTACAATGTAAGCACAGTGTAACAAAGTGTGTAACAACATGTAACACAATGTATTTACACTGTAGATACCCTAACACTAGCCCTAAACACTTATTTCAACACTTAATCCCGACCTCCACCTTAACCTCCACTAACACTAACCCTAATCCTGACCTCAACCCTAACCTCCACTAACACTAACCCTAATCCTGAACTTAACCCTAATCCTGACCTCCAACCTGGCTTTAAAGGGCATAATAATGTATACTGTTACACACTTTGATAGACTGTCCTTCATGATGCTGATGTACTGATGTAGCAGGGAGTTAAAATGAAGTGCAGTCCTGGGAGATATTTGCCTCCTCCTGCCCAGATGCACCTGTCCATCAGGAAGGCACCTGTCCATCAGGAAGGCACCTGTCCATCAGGAAGGCAGACCCAACTACTTCACTCTCTCCCGTCAGTCATGTCCCTGTCTGCTCATCTGGTTCATGGGCTGCATGTCTCATTTCCTACCCCACCCCCACCAACCACCACCCCCATAACGCCCCCCCGACATCAATTTACACTCCACCCCCACCAACCACCACCGCCATACCCCCCCCTTCTGACATCAATTCACCCCACAGCCCCACCAACCACCACCGCCACCGGGATAACATCATTATTCACATTCCCCACACCTGAGCTTAAGTCCGGGTCGTACAGGGTGGAGTCAGGGGGTTGGATGAGGCGGAGGGGGCTGAGAGGGTTGGGGGTTGGATGAGCCGGGGGGGTTGGGGTGTTGGATGAGCCGGGGGGGGGGGTTGTTCAGAGGTGCACGGGGAAGACGGGAGTGTATCAGACACTATAACGGTGTCCCCAGCCGACAGGGCCAGCCAGTCTACATCTACCTGCCAGTCACACGCAGACTAATATATTATCACTTGACCCAGGCCAGACTAATATATTATCACTTGACACAGGCCAGACTGAATTTGCCCATCTCTTCTGAGAATAACAAACCCCTCTCACTGCACCTTTATCTCTGAGTGCCACCACCGAATGCTTTAGTCTGGAATCACAACCTTTTGCAGTTTTCAGCACCATCTGAAACACTGAATATTTACTTTCTTTAGCGAATTAGACAGAGGAGTAGATTACAACTTCAGAAGGTAAAAAACATCCTGCCCTCATATACATATTCATATACATACATGTATACAGTATATACACTTGTGCATTTAAAAGACAGGTAACTTTACTAATTTTAATTATCAGATCTAACTCTGTTGTGATTAGTGTACTCATTAGTGTAGAAAGTGATTGAATCAAATATGTGGCAGGGTTTGTACTTTTTCAAGCGGGGAATTTCACCTCTGAAATCACACTATATCTCAGATCATATCTTCATCGTGACAGAGGTTCAGTACAGCAGCAATCATGTTTCTTCACCACCCAAACCCAATTATGACCGCGTAAAACCCAATTATGAGCGCTGCAACCATCCAAATGAAAGCGGCCTCCTTCTCTTGCCACAGGTGAACACTGATGACACCCGCAAAGGTTGTGGGGATTGATTTATTCTCCACGGCGACCGTGACGGACAGATTTGTGACGGGCCACCTCACCCCTCAGTTCTGCAGAATGAGCGCTGTCATGTCTGTGTGCCTCCCCCATCGTGTGTTTGAACAGAACAGGTCAGTCTCACTCACAGCCACCGCAGAGCGGAAACCTACCAGTATCGACGCCAATATCGGTGTCTTAATTATCCACCAGTACGGGTCGGTGTTCTCTATGATGTCCCAGCACCTGTAAAATAAATAAATAAATAAATAAAAAGGTGCAGTGTTACTGTAGGTCCCAGGCACCACACAGCGCTGACTGATGGAAGGTCTGTGAGTTTTGATGCGGCGTGATGTGTTGCCGGAGAGCAAGGTGAGAGAGATATTGCCCTGGGGCATTCATCATACCCCTTGTCATCAAAGTAGGCCTTGGCAATGCCCCAGGCTGTGCTGAAAACCATCGGACCTCCTGCGAACACATAAGATGAAAGGAAGAGCACCTTTGATCAATATCGCCATGGGAGACGCAGCCACCAGAGGCAGGGCTGCATGGACACCAATCTAACTAAAAACAGCCAGCAAGTCATCGAATCATATCACCCCCCCCCCACACACACACACACATACACATACATACACACACACATAAACACATACACATACAAACACACAGACACATGAACACACACAAATACACACATAAACACACACAAACACATACACACTCACACACACACATACACACACAAACACACACACACACAGGTTCTTTATAATGCAAAAGTGTAATAATGTACACACACACACACCCCCACACACACATGCTGATGCCTACCCCAGCCGATGAGGATAAAACACCAGAAGTACTTCCTCTCACATAAACACATACACACACACACGCATATACACACACACACACACATATACACACACCAACCCACACACACACACACACACACACACATGCTGATGCCTACCCCAGCCGATGAGGATGAAACACCAGAAGTACTTCCTCTAAGACCCCATTCACACTAGACTTTTCAAAATCCAGATTATCAGGTTTTTCAAAATCCGGATAAAATTTATCCTAGTGTGAACGCAAATTATCAGGATTTTCCAGGGGTTAAGCCAGATTTTCAAAAACCACCTCATGAGGTAGTTTTTTAAGGGATCTTGAGGCCGAAAAACCTAGTCTGAACACTAAGGGATCATTAATCCGGATAATTGCGTCATACTTCCGGGTTCACAGGGTCATCATCACGGTCATCATCACGCGGTCATTGGTCATTCCCAAAGTCTTGTTTTAAACCAACGGTACCACTACCGTGAGCCCAAACGGTCGGAAATGGCAAATATATATGAATTTAATAGAAAAACAAGTGATTTTGACCTATTGGCTTGACACACACATTTAGAACAGTTAACTGCGAAGTCACCGCGAAGACCCACGTTACCATGCACAAGGCATGTAAAGGAGAGACACTGGCAAATTGGGATTTTATGTCGGCAGCTGCACACTTCAGCACTGCGAAACTGCATTAAAAAAAGAATCCCAAAATGACACAAGGCAATGTTATAGGCCTAGTCATTTGTTTCTTCCAATTAATTTGACAAGGAGTCATTTAATCCACCGCATCACGGTGGGCAATTTAAATGTTACCAGCCAAGCATTCACCACCAGCCACGAGACATAGCCTATAGAGAATATAGGATTAAGCTCGCTTGAGTAAAAGCAATTCAGATTTATTTTATGTGGGGAAGTGGTATTGGTTTGTTATACCATGTCTTTATGTCCGTAGTTTTTATGCTTCTCGCGAATTTGACGGGCTGTTGTTCGCTAACCCCACTTTGCTTAGCGACATCTAGCGGTTTCTATTCGAATTGCAGTCATGGCCAATTAACCGGATATTCGCCGGACAGGATTTTTGAAAACCAGATTAAGTAAAGTCTGGTATGAACGCAAGAGGTTCTAGGATAAATTTTATCTGGATTTTGAATCCGGATTTTGAAAAACCCAGTCTGAACGGGGCCTTACATAACACATACATACACACACACACACACGTATACACACACCCACCCACACACACACACACACACGCTGATGCCTACCCCAGCCGATGAGGATGAAACACCAGAAGTACTTCCTCTCAGAGAAGAAGGACACGGCCAGCAGAGCGTGCAGGTACAGGCCCTCCACCAGCAGCCAGAAGAAGCTGGCCATGATGCAGTACTGAAAGAACACCATGGCCACCTTACAGCCCACCTGCAGGAGCAAACACAGTTAGCATCTTAGCCACCAGTTAGCATCTTAGCCACCTAACAGCCCACCTGCAAGAGCAAACCACAGTTAGCATCACCACCAGTTAGCATCTTAGCCTCCTAATAGCCCACCTGCAAGAGCAAACACAGTTAGCATCGCCACCAGTTAGCATCCCCACCTTACAGCCCACCTGCAGGAGCAAACACAGTTAGCATCTTAGCCACCAGTTAGCATCTTAGCCACCTAATAGCCCACCTGCAAGAGCAAATACAGTTAGCATCACCACCAGTTAGCATCTTAGCCACCTAATAGCCTACCTGCAGGAGCAAACCACAGTTAGCATCACCACCAGTTAGCATCTTAGCCTCCTAACAGCCCACCCACAGGAGCAAACCACAGTTAGCATCACCACCAGTTAGCATCTTAGCCTCGTAATAGCCCACCTGCAGGAGCAAACACAGTTAACATCGCCACCAGTTGGCATCCCCACCTTACAGCCCACCTGCAGGAGCAAACCAGTTAGCATTTTAGCCACCTTACAGCCCACCCGCAGGAGCAAACCACAGTTAGTATCGCCACCTGCACCAGCAAATCACAGTTAGTAACGTTTTACACATTTATTTGTATATAGTTTATAAATGTGTTTTTCTTTAGTTAGTTTTACCACTACATAAGACCTTTACTTATGTGTTCATTACTGTAATTATTTGTTCTCCAGCAGAGAATCTTTATGCACCAGCAGTTTGGGGATAATCATTTTAATCCGTATCAACACATTTTAATTAGTATTATCATTTTAATCATTATTTTATCAAGCCTGACACCTTCACACTTACTGGGTAGGAAACCCTTAATTAAATCTGGGTTTTGGCATTTTTTCATGATTTTCAAGGAACTTTTTGTAGGAAGTGCACATAATCATTTTTATTCCTTTTTAAGAGTACTCATTTGTATCAAATCCATGACCTTCGTGCTAACTTTAATAAACCTTTGACCTTTGACACTCATTCAAATCAAACCGCTGATTTCTGTGATCATTTGTATCAAACTGGCGACCTTGGTGTTATTCTCATTCATTTTATGACATTGATAATCTTTTGTATCAGACCTGTGACCTCCAGTCATTTGTACCAAACCCACAGCGCCTTCTTCCTGTCGGACTCATAGCCTTGGTAGTCTTCTTATAAAACCTGTATGCTCGTTCGTATCAACCCCATGACCTTGGTGCTTATTCATATCAACCCTGTGACCTTGAAGATGTTTCAGGTCAACCATACGACCTTGGTGCTGATTCCTGTCAAACCTTTGACAAATCCATGATCTTACTGTTCATTTGCATAAACCCAGTGTTCTAGGTCATTCATATCAAACTGACAGCATTGCTCTGTGTTGATCTGCAGGAACACTGAGGAGCTTCTGAGTGACAGAAGGGAGACGTGCCCCACCACAGTGTTTGAGTTATCAGAATAATTGCGATTCTGTGATGGCTGACAGAAGCTTTTGCCAGCTGACAGGCCCGCATTAGAAAAAGACAGGGTGACAAATGACACGCTGTGTTATGTAGATCTGACACTGTGTTATGTAGATGTGACACAATTCATCTCTATTTGAATTACATTTCATTGAAACATATTATGATCAAGATCATCAAGACAATGATCAAGACAATCAAGACTGCACTCAGACACACACACACACACACTCAAATGCACAAAGCAAGACTGCAGTCACATACGCACAAATGTGTTTGAAAAAAAAAATCATGAGCTTCATCTTTGTCTGTGGAATATGCTTGGCAAGTCATGTGATTTCAGCTGCCACGGATGAAATGTGATTCAATGTGATGTGTGCTTCAGGCGTTTCTGGAATGGACCTTCATAAAGCCAGTCCACTCCAGGGTTCCAGGTCCTGACCGGGTGTTAATGAGATCTTTGTGGTAATGAGCCTTAGCGGACCTGATGCTGCTGACATTGAGATAGTCATTAACGCTGTAGACAGAAAGAGACATCTACAAATTCTCAGCATATTGTGACACACTTCTCTCTCTCTCTATCTCTCTCTCTCTCTCTCTGTCTCTCTCACACACACAGAAAGAGAGAGGGAAAGCGAGATTGAGAGATGACAGAATCTCAAGCTCATCATGTTTAAGGGCTCATGTTTAAAATTTATGTTGTGTGATTTGCTTCTGAATTAATTATGTGATAATTATGTGATTTGCTGCTCAATTAAAGGTGATTTGCTCCTTAATTAAAATGCCTTCCCCTGAAGTAGAATGAAACCTCTGACTGATTGTAACTGGCAGCACCAAAGGCCACAATGACTCACAGCAACTCTCTTCAGAGCTGAGTCAAACTGGGCCCTTCAGAACCGAGTCAAACTGGACCGGACCCACTTCACAATCGCTGCTAGCTAAGCAAGCATAAGCCTCCCAATGCACCTCTCACACACGTTACATAAGCAGCGTACAGGACCGGTGAGAGAACACCGAATACAAAAAGCTGCACTCACTCGCGTTAGCACCTGATTGGACTCGCGGGGGCTGGGGGTGTAAGCAGGGTTTCCATCTCCTCCGTATGTGGGTGTCTGCTGAATAGGCAGACCCTGATTGTGCCCGCGTGGGCTTCAGAGACACGAGCACGACCATGGCATCGACCTTGGCGTCAACCTTGGTCTCGGCACAGATGTTTGTGCTGAGTCCACATGCTGCCCAGCTAAAGCGCCTTCCTACCGTTAGCATAAACATCACCAGAGACCCCTGCCACACCTGCTGCATGTAGTCCCTCTTTAAACATGCTGCCCAGCTAAAGCGCCTTCCTACCGTTAGCATAAACATCACCAGAGACCCCTCCATGCCTGCTGTGTGTGTAGTTCCTCTTTAAACATGCTGCCCAGCTAAAGCGCCTTCCTACCGTTAGCATAAACATCAACAGAGACCTCTGCCACACCTGCTGCATGTAGTCCCTCTTTAAACATGCTGCCCAGCTAAAGCGCCTTCCTACCGTTAGCATAAACATCACCAGAGACCCCTGCCACACCTGCTGCATGTAGTCCCTCTTTAAACATGCTGCCCAGCTAAAGCGCCTTCCTACCGTTAGCATAAACATCAACAGAGACCCCTGCCACACCTGCTGCATGTAGTCCCTCTTTAAACATGCTGCCCAGCTAAAGCGCCTTCCTAGCGTTAGCATAAACATCACCAGAGACCCCTCCATGCCTGCTGTGTGTGTAGTTCCTCTTTAAACATGCAGGCCAGCTAAAGCGCCTTCCTAGCGTTAGCATAAACGTCACCAGAGACCCCTCCATGCCTGCTGTGTGTGTAGTTCCTCTTTAAACGTGCATTCCAGGGTTTCAACCCACTACCCCTTCTTAAAAACTCACAATAGAGGCCTGAATAATTATCTGGCTCTCCATTTGCCGGGATGTGGTCTTAAAAGTCTGGCTCTGCACGTGGAAGACCGGGCTTCTCCACGATGAAGGTTTTTACACAATGTTCAGTGTGGTTAGGGGTATCATCTTGTTGAAAGTTGCAGCGACACCCAAGCACCTATTTTGTTATAGTTGAAACACTTTTTCAAATTCTGTCTTTGACATCTACAATTTCACTTCCACTTTAGACTACTTGTGCGAGTGTGTGAATAATGTTCGATGCCATGTATTGTGCTATGAGGGGTCTTGGACATCACACATTTTGCAGCTACGCTATTGTATGGTACACTACACGCTGTGATAACACATTTTGCACCTACTGTATGCTATTGTATGGTACACTACACGCTGTGAAAACACATTTTGCACCTACACTATTGTATGGTACATGCTGTGATAATACATTTTGCACCTACACTATTGTATAAACACTGCGATAAAAATCCTATTCCATCATGGCAGCATGTCAGGCATCCGGCCCAACAGCTGTGTGACAAAATGAAGCGTGACAGC
>CM050203.1:1627500-1667500 GCA_027475355.1 Coilia nasus
AATTGTAATATTGTGTTGTGAACATTGCCTGATGTAGCCTGAAGAAAAGCATGGATGAGCTACAGCAGTGAAGTACAGCAGCACGTTCATTCCTCCAGTTGTGCCCAGATAATTAAGAGACTGTCAAAAAGACTAGACAAATATTCACATGTGCAGTCTCTCCTCCCTCCCGTGGCAGTTGCTGTGTCTTTCCAAGTCAATTACATATCTGGAACAAAGTAAGTCTTCCCACAACGGTGACAAAAACACATATTCAAATTCTAATTCTCTCACTGTGAGGAACACAAGTGTTGCTCCCAAACACGCTGAGTGGTTACTCCTGCTGTTTAGCGTCTCAGTGGGACACAGAGAAAGGTCACGACCTCCAGTGTGATGCTGTGGCGTGTGGTTCTCAGCCAATCAGAGCAGACTTACCGATCCGTTGGAGGAGCAGTCGCTGTCGTCCTCTGGTGTGTAGAGCACCACATCCTTAATGAAGACGGAGACGGCCTTGGAGATGAAGGACACGAAGAGGTGCATGTGGATGTAGTTACGGGTGCAGTGCAGCTTCCTGCAGGAAGAGAGATACAGAGAGAAGGACACCTTTAATTAAGCTTCCTGCAGGAAGAGAGATGCAGAGAAGGACACCTCTGATTAAGCTTCCTGTAGGAAGAGAGATGCAGAGAAGGACACCTTTAATTAAGCTTCCTGCAGGAACAGAGATGCAGAGAAGGACACCTCTGATTAAGCTTCCTGTAGGAAGAGAGATACAGAGAGGACACCTTTAATTAAGCTTCCTGCAGGAACAGAGATGCAGAGAAGGACACCTCTGATTAAGCTTCCTGTAGGAAGAGAGATACAGAGAGGACACCTTTAATTAAGCTTCCTGTAGGAAGAGAGATGCAGAGAGGACACCTTTAATTAAGCTTCCTGTAGGAAGAGAGATGCAGAGAGGACACCTTTAATTAAGCTTCCTGTAGGAAGAGAGATGCAGAGAGAAGGACACCTTTAATTAAGCTTCCTGCAGGAACAGAGATGCAGAGAGAAGGACACCTTTAATTAAGCTTCCTGCAGGAAGAGAGATGCAGAGAAGGACACCTCTGATTAAGCTTCCTGCAGGAACAGAGATGCAGAGAAGGACACCTTTAATTAAGCTTCCTGCAGGAAGAGAGATGTAGAGAAGGACACCTCTGATTAAGCTTCCTGCAGGAACAGAGATGCAGAGAAGGACACCTTTAATTAAGCTTCCTGCAGGAAGAGAGATGCAGAGAAGGACACCTCTGATTAAGCTTCCTGCAGGAACAGAGATGCAGAGAAGGACACCTTTAATTAAGCTTCCTGCAGGAAGAGAGATGCAGAGAGAAGGACACCTTTAATTAAGCTTCCTGTAGGAACAGAGATGCAGAGAAGGACACCTTTAATTAAGCTTCCTGCAGGAAGAGAGATGCAGAGAAGGAAACCTCAAGCTTCCTGTAGGAAGAGAGATGCAGAGAGAAGGACACCTTTGATGGGTCTTATTAGCCAATATGCAGAACCGAATGAATGTGTGTACTCTCTCAGACTCTTTCCTTCTATCTGTCGTCTCTCTCTCACACACAGACTCTCTCCCTCTCACACACACACACAGACTCTCTCCTTCTGTCTCTGCTTGTCTGTCTATCTGTCTCTCTCTCTCTCTCTGTCCCCTCCACACACACTCGTCTTCTGTCTCCCTCTCTCTCTCACACACACACACTCTTTCTCTTCTTCTATCTCTGTCTCTGTCTCTCTCTCTCTATCCCTTACACACACAGTCGTCTTCTGTCTCCCTCTCTCTCTCTCTCATATACACACATGAGGAAACAGAAGGCCTGACAGACGTTGTTGTGTCACTTACTAAGTAGCCTCTTGGACACTCGTGACGTTTCCTCCCCAAAATTGATGAGCAAAATCACAAACAATTCCATAACAAATTACACCACGGATTCTTTCATTTGTGTCACAGCGTCAGAGTGACTAAGGGGATTTACACTAAGCTATACTTGTTGAAGGCACTGTCACAAATAGCCATTTAAGCCATTTAAACGAGTTTTATATTGTTCGAAAAAAGTACCGGTTCAGTGCCACCGAGGGGAATCTGAAACGATTAGAAGGACGGTGTTGTTTTATTTGGGGACGCTGTGTGATTAGAAGGACGGTGTTGTTTTATTTGGAGGCTGTGTGTGATTTGTGCGCTTGTTGTGCCAGTCCAGACGCTGTCCAAACAAACTCTGTTCAGAGAACCTCACCGATAACACGCGGCATGTTTATTCGCAGCTGGAGAGAACATTCCGGGCCGCCCACAGAATGGCAGTAGTAATGGAAACAAGTTTAGCGCCCCGCTTACACAGACACTAGCGGGGCCACGCTTGTCCAAGCAGCGGTTTATGGCCGTGTGTCTGTGGGTTAAATGGACCACATCGTGTCCTGAGAGCCCTGACCGCGGTCTCTGACAAACTGTCAGCACCCAGCCGCAGGGTAAAGCTATTTTGTTAGCGTTAGCCTCTGACAAACTGCCAGCACCCAGCTGCGGGGTAAAGTTATTTGGTTAGCGTTAGCGTTAGCCACTGACAAACTGCCCGCACCCAACCGCAGGGTAAAGCTATTTGGTTAGCATTAGCGTTAGCCTCTGACAAACTGGCAGCACGCACCCGCAGGATTAGCATTAGCGTTAGCCTCTGACAAACTGGCAGCACCCAGCCCTGGTTAGCATTAGAGAGTACACGGGTCAACAGCATGAGGACGTCAATGGTCCATTCAAAATGCAAAAAAACACATATGCAATGTGAAGTCAATGATTAGGTATTGAGTAAGTAAAATGTATTTATAAAATGCAGTTATAAAAAAGACACTTTTTCCTCTGTAGCAAATGAAAGGCCAACAACAAGGCCTCATGGCTGTTTCCTGGTGAAACCCATTGTGCGATTACTGCACGCACCTCTGATTGGACGGCACTGAGACACACCCACATGAGGAACACACATAATTCCCGCTGGACACACACACTGAAGCCCCGAGTCCAGCACAGACACACACACACTGAAGCCCTAACAGGCCGCAAGTCCAGCGCAGACAAACACACACTGAAGCCCTAATAGACACACTGATTACAAGCACCAGCGGAAGCACTCTCGCCAATCTCACTCTGACGCCCGTCTCCAGCCTCTCATTCCCACTGTGAGTCGGGAATTGATCATCCTGGATGAAGTGGGCGCATCTGATGAGAGCCAAGCATGAACACATCCTCGTACACTTTAAAAGGAATCAATCTAAGAAGTCAAATTCAAACAGCAAATAAAGTGGAAAAAATTCAGCACTTTTAAAATGTAGCAGTGGTTAAAAAGACATGACTTTCTCCACCTAATGATTTTGTAGAACAGTCATACTATTCTTGGAAATATTGACTAGACTAGACATTGACTAGAATGCTGGAAAAAGAAATGTTCTAAAGAATACTGTGGTCCGCAGAAAATGATGTGGGATTTCAGAATCTTATATTGTGGTAGAATTTATTATTTTTATAGTATGTGAGGGAAAAAAAATACATCACGTCCATGTGCCACCAGAGTTGGGCTGTCTAAATTCCAATTTGCAGTGGGAACACACACACACACACACTCACACACTTGGAAAGACTCACGTAATGTTAGCAATTATTCAGTGCCTTCATAACAGACCACTTCTGCTGTCACCAAGGTAACTCAGAGAGGTGAAGTCAGCCTTCCAACTTTACAGTCTCTTCATGAGCTACTCACACAACCAGACAACTAGTCAGGCTACATCTACATGAAAAACACAGCTAATACTACAGTTAGTCAGGCTACATCTACATGAAAAACACAGCTAATACTACAACTAGTTAGACTCCAGTTGAAAAACAAAGCTAATACTATAATTAGTCAGACTAAATCTAGATGTAAAACACAGTTAATACTCTCTGCCTCTTGGCCATGACTAAGCACAGGAGGCCAGTGGATCTGGGAGAGTAGTCTGATATTCCAACACTAAGGCAGACATTTAGGTTATGGTGTTGCTAAAATATCTGAGCTATCTGCTCAAAACTCAAAACACTGACAAATCATTTGCTGCACTGATTACAGTTTTTCTCAATTGTTTAAACACAATTCCTTGTACTTCAGACACAATAACCACAACATGTAACTCATGCACCAACCCCATGAACCAATTCTGCTAAACTATAAACACAATTCCTGCTTTACACTGAAATTGCAGTTTTAAAACACACTTTTTTCAAAACACTATAGACAATTCTCTGCGTTTGGCACAATTTTCATGACAAAAATCTCTTGTTTTCACAAGGAACACACAGTGATTCAAAATTCTAAAGTCAATTGCCCTACTATGCACACTGACTCATCACATTGGCAAACACCTGTCACACAGGTTTACAATTAGCTATCAGAGCTTTGGAAGAGGCAGAGCCACAGCTAGAGGAGTGAGAGTAAGAGGAGGAGGAAGGGGAGGACACGGACGAGGACGAGAAAGGACTGTAATCTCTGATGAGATCAGAGCCATTTTGGTTGACCATTTGGTCAACGAAATTATTTTACAGTAGTTGTTTAGTTGTTTACGTATCTCTCTCCATATTCTACAATCCTCAACACAATTGAGGATTTTTTTTTTGACTGGAGATGAAAGTGTATGACCAAAATCCACAAATGCGTGTACCCTTTCTCTAAGCTATGGAAGACACATGTGGAAATATAGCAATTGATGATTTTCATGGATGGATTCGCTGCTAGGCCAGGAAAAACATTGCATGTGATGTGGATGAGGTGCTGTGGCCACACAAAAACAGAAGAAAGGATGCAGCGTAATTTGCTTTTGTAACTGTATAGGCTACAGTAAATTCTTCTGTTCTATTATATGTAGACCACTGTAGGTGCAGCTTTGTTATGATTGGGATGCACAGTGTGTACACTGTTTTTGTGGGAAAAATAAAAAATATTTGTAACAATGTATATGTGTGTTCTGAGTATAAAAACAATATTCTAAAATATAGCACACTTATGTATGTACTGTCTGTAGCAAGTGTAACACTGAACAAAAAAAGGCCTAAATCATTATGATGAATGGAGAAGAAGTGTTTTCCATTTATCATAGTGTTTTACATTAAGCACATCAGGGTTCAACTGGTTGTTATAAATGTCTATTCATATGATGGTTTGTGTTTGTCATTTGACAACAAAATAGCATTTTGAGAAGAAATAACATTGTTTTGAATGCAAAGTTTCATTTTGTAGGAGAAGTGAGTGGTTTTGCCCATTGTGTGTGTGTTTTTTTGACTTGTGTGTAGAGTTCTGAGAGTATGAGGCATGCTTTCAGAAAATGTGTTTAAACAATTGAAAAAACTCTAAAAAGTACTCTGTGTGCTCCATTAGAGACGGATGCCTCCATCTCTCGCGCTCGTCTCGTTCTCTCTTCTCTTTTTTTGACACTGTTATCTGTCACTTTGCTGCACCAATTAAAACTTCCAAAACGTGCTCTGTGTGCTGCGGTCTGTCCTGGGTCCAGTCGGCTTCAGAAGTGGCTCAGCATTGGCTGCTGATTCTGCCCCCTGCTCAGTGACACACCCAGGCTTGGGCACAAGTGAACCCCTTTTTCGTACTGAGCCCCTTTCTCTTAGATCTGCGATATCCTTCAGCTTTACACTTATCAGAGAGCACGGTGGCAGATTCATTGTCTGAAGTCTTTTCTTTGCATCTCACTCACACACACACGTACACACACACACACACACACACACACACACACACACACACACACACACACACACACACACACAGTGCTTTTACATTTCCTTATGAAGATCCACTAAGGATTTTGAGATTGCACAGCAGCACAGGGAAGTCTCACAACAAAGCTCTGCTCTGAGCAGCCCTGCAGGCTGTATGGCTCCTCACAGTGCTCAAGGATACATCTTTCATCCGAGAGGACCATTTTTGATACAAGCCTTCATGTGTGCCAGAGGACCAACACAAAACATTTAGATGTACTTCAGAGACTGAGACTGTTTCTTTATCTGTGTGATTGGTTGGCTTTGGGATCAATGTCAGCAAGACTCGCCTTAACAGATCAACGTCAGCAAGACTCGTCTTAACAGATTAACGTCAGCAAGACTCGTCTTAACAGATTAACGTCAGCAAGACTCGTCTTAACAGATCAACGTCAGCAAGACTCGTCTTAACAGATCAACGTCAGCAAGACTCGTCATAACGGCTGGAGGATGCTGAAGGGAGCTGATCAGTCTCTCGTGCTGTCTCGTGTATTGTGACGAGCCATTTAGAGTTGTCCTGTGTGTCTTTCGTGGCGTTTAGAATTGTCACGTGTGTCGTGGTGAGTCGTTTAGTGCTGTTACGTGTGTCGTCACGAGCCATTTAGAGTTGTCACGTGTGTCTGTCATGGCAAGGCGTTTAGTGCTGTCACGTGTGTCATGACAAGCCATTTAGTGCTGTCACCTGTGTCGTGGTGAGGCGTTTAGTGCTGTCATGTGTGTCTGTCGTGGCGTTTAGTGCTGTCACGTGTGTCTGTCGTGGCGTTTAGAGCTGTCACGTGTGTTGTGGTGAGTCGTTTAGAGCTGTCACGTGTGTCTGTCGTGGCGTTTAGTGCTGTCACATGTGTCATGGCGTTTAGTGCTGTCACGTGTGTCTGTCGTGGCGTTTAGAGCTGTCACGTGTGTTGTGGTGAGTCGTTTAGAGCTGTCACGTGTGTCTGTCGTGGCGTTTAGTGCTGTCACGTGTGTCATGGCGTTTAGTGCTGTCACGTGTGTCTGTCGTGGCGTTTAGTGCTGTCACGTGTGTCTGTCGTGGCCTTTAGAGCTGTCACGTGTGTCATGGCGTTTAGAGCTGTCACGTGTGTTGTGGTGAGTCGTTTAGAGCTGTCACGTGTGTCTGTCGTGGCGTTTAGTGCTGTCACGTGTGTCATGGCGTTTAGTGCTGTCACGTGTGTCTGTCGTGGCGTTTAGTGCTGTCACGTGTTGTGGTGAGGCGTTTAGTGCTGTCACGTGTGTTGTGGTGAGTCGTTTAGTGCTGTCACGTGTGTCATGGCGTTTAGTGCTGTCACGTGTGTCATGGCGTTTAGTGCTGTCACGTGTCGTGTCACTGGTCTCCGTGTCCATCAGTGCTGGCGTGGCGTTTAGTGCTGTCACGTGTGTTGTGTCACTGGTCTCCGTGTCCATCAGTGCTGGCGTGGCGTTTAGTGCTGTCACGTGTGTTGTGTCACTGGTCTCCGTGTCCATCAGTGCTGGCGTGGCGTTTAGTGCTGTCACGTGTGTCGTGTCACTGGTCTCCGTGTCCATCAGTGCTGGCGAGGCGTTTAGTGCTGTCACGTGTCGTGTCACTGGTCTCCGTGTCCATCAGTGCTGGCGTGGCGTTTAGTGCTGTCACGTGTCACTGGTCTCCGTGTCCATCAGTGCTGGCGTGGCGTCTGCCTGCTACTCAGCGCCTCTGCTCGGCCCTCTCAGCATTTCTCTGCAGTAGACTAACAACGCAAGACTCCTCTGCCTCCCTCTTTCTCTCTCTCTCCCTCTCAGCATTTCTCTGCAGTACACTAACAACGCAAGACTCCTCTGCCTCCCTCTTTCTCTCTCTCTCTCTCTCTCTATCTTCCTCTCTCTATTCCTCTCTCTCCCTCTCTCTCTATTCCTCTCTCTCTCCCTCCCGCTCTCTATACTTCTCTCTCTTTCTCTCTTCCTCTCACTCGCTCTCTCTGTCTTCCTCTCTTTCTATTCCTCTCTCTCCCGCTCTCTATACTTCTCTCTCTTTCTCTCTCTTCCTCTCACTCGCTCTCTCTTCCTGTCGGACCCTCTATTTCTCTCTCTTCCTCTTTCTGTCTCTTTCTCTCTCTCTCTTCCCCTCTCTCACTCTCTCTCTCTCCCTTCTCTGTTTCTCCATATTTCTCACTCTTCCTCTCTCTCTACTCTCTCTTCCTCTCTCTATTTCTCTCTCTCTCTCTTTCTAACTCACTCTATTTCTCTTGTCTTTCTGAGTGAGGCAGCTGCCTCTGAGAGCCTTGTGTCTGTCGTGGCGTTTAGAGTTGTCACGTGTGTGTCTCTGAGAGCCTTGTGTCTGTCGTGGCGTTTAGAGTTGTCACGTGTGTGTCTCTGAGAGCCTTGTGTCTGTCGTGGCGTTTAGAGTTGTCACGTGTGTGTCTCTGACAGCCTTGTGTCTGTCGTGGCGTTTAGAGTTGTCACGTGTGTGTCTCTGAGAGCCTTGTGTCTGTCGTGGCGTTTAGAGTTGTCACGTGTGTGTCTCTGAGAGCCTTGTGTCTGTCGTGGCGTTTAGAGTTGTCACGTGTGTGTCTCTGAGAGCCTTGTGTCTGTCGTGGCGTTTAGAGTTGTCACGTGTGTGTCTCTGAGAGCCTTGACTTTCTGAGTGAGGCAGCTGCCTCTGAGAGCCTTGACTTGCAGCTCCACTGAGATGGCAGCTCCTTAGCGCAGTGCGCAGTGCCAGGCTGGTGGTAGACAGGGCCTCCCACTCCTTACGTGTGTGTGTGTGTGTGTGTGTGTCTTTGTGTGTGTGTGTGTGTGTGTGTGTGTGGGTGTGTGTGTGTCTTTGTGTGTGTGTGTGTCTTTGTGTGTGTGTGTGTCTTTGTGTGTGTGTGTGTGTGTGTGTGTGTCTTTGTGTGTGTGTGTGTGTGTGTGTGTGTGTGTGTGTATGTGGGTGTGTGTGTGTGTGTGTGTGTGTGTGTGTGTGTGTGTCTTTGTGTGTGTGTGTGTCTTTGTGTGTGTGTGTGTGTGTGTGTGTGTGTGTGTGTGTGTGTCTTTGTGTGTGTGTGTCTTTGTGTGTGTGTGTGTGTGTGTGTGTGTGTGTGTGTGTGTGTGTCTTTGTGTGTGTGTGTGTGTGTGTGTATGCCAGGCTGGGGCTAGGTAGGGCCTCCCACTCTCGTAGGGCAGAGAAATAACTCGCAGGATTTAGATAAAAGCCTCTCCAGACAGGGGTACGGATGTGTGTGTGTGTGTGTGTGTGTGTGTGTGTGTGCAGCCTCTCCAGACAGGGGTATAGATCAGCTGGCTCTGTCACTCCTTGAGACAAAACAGATGCCTTTATCTTCTCTCCCTCCTCTCATTCTCT
Organism: Coilia nasus; assembly: GCA_027475355.1. NCBI lineage: Eukaryota > Metazoa > Chordata > Actinopteri > Clupeiformes > Engraulidae > Coilia > Coilia nasus. The sequence goes on from CM050203.1 coordinate 1,636,590, forward strand.
CCTCTGGCGTTTTTCCTCTCTCTGTCACTCCACACACTTCTCTCTCTGTCGCTCCACACTTTTCTCTCTCTGTCGCTCCACTTTATTCACTCCATACAAGGACAATCGCACCAGGGAATCATGGCTTTTGTGTCTCTGGAGTGTGTTTGTGTGTGTGTGTGTGTGTGTGTGTGTGTTATAAATAGCGTCTTTGCCATTATCTCTAGTGGGTGATGGGCAGTTTAAAACGCTGGGTAAATATTTACAAACTTCAACATCTCCTTTACAGTCCAGGTTGATTAGGTAGGAGATGTAGCTCAGTTCAGGTTGATTAGGTAGGAGATGTAGCTCAGTGCAGGTTGATTAGGAGATGTAGCTCAGTTCAGGTTGATTAGGAGATGTAGCTCAGTGCAGGTTGATCAGGAGATGTAGCTCAGTGCAGGTTGATTAGGTAGGAGATGTAGCTCAGTGCAGGTTGATTAGGTAGGATATGTAGCTCAGTTCAGGTTGATTAGATAGGAGATGTAGCTCAGTGCAGGTTGATTAGGAGATGTAGCTCAGTTCAGGTTGATTAGGAGATGTAGCTCAGTTCAGGTTGATTAGATAGGAGATGTGTGTGGAGTTCCACAGCTTACTTGGATAGCAACAGGGAGTGAGATAAACGTGGTGCTTTAAGGTGAGTGTTATTAGAATAGACTTCTAGAGTGTTATTAGAATAGACTTCTAGAGTGTTATTAGAATAGACTTCTAGAGTGTTATTAGAATAGACTTCTAGAGTGTTATTAGAATAGACTTGTAGAGTGTTATTAGAATAGACTTCTAGAGTGTTATTAGAATAGACTTGTAGAGTGTTATTAGAATAGACTTCTAGAGTGTTATTAGAATAGACTTCTAGAGTGTTATTAGAATAGACTTGTAGAGTGTTATTAGAATAGACTTGTAGAGTGTTATTAGAATAGACTTCTAGAGTGTTATTAGAATAGACTTCTAGAGTGTTATTAGAATAGACTTGTAGAGTGTTATTAGAATAGACTTCTAGAGTGTTATTAGAATAGACTTGTAGAGTGTTATTAGAATAGACTTGTAGAGTGTTATTAGAATGAAACAGTAGTGTGTGGGAGCATTCTGCAGTGAGGCAGCCACAGTGCATGTTCTGGCCCTCTCAAGTCCTTCTGCTTCATAAATAATGATGTCATTGCTAAGGGCTCAGCCAATGATGATGGGCGGACACTTATCACAGTGGCTTGTGTTTCGATTGGTCACAGCTGCCATCAGTCACTTATGGTATGAAGTCAGGCCTTCAATCATCACACTTATGGAAAGTCCATCTTTTATAATTATTTCACCATTAACAGACCTCTAGATACAACATAGTTTTTTTTTTGTTTGACCATTTTTATAGGCACATATCAGAATGAGGAGGACCAGCTCTGATCCTGTTTGCTCCTGTGTAATAAGCCACTGTGAAGTAATCCTGTTCTGAAATGACAAGCGTGGCGTTTAGAGTTGTCACGTGTGTCATGGTGTTTAGAGACAAGACAAGCCATTTCAGCGGTCATAAACTGCCTCCATTGCTGCATCAATCCTCCCCACCCACTCATTTCCCGCGTTTGAATATCTCACAGAGTTGTTATTGTGCATACTTGAGACAGGTGTCCAGTGGAGACAAAGCCAGCCTCAGGCCTCCTTATGACACTAGTGACTAGTTTGTGGAGGGAAAACGCTGGTAAAATAAAGTCAGGAGAACGTGTGAAGTATTTGAGGTCAATCATTAATCAATTCTGCACCCATTGCCCCTCTCTGTGCAACAGCCTGGTGAGCCAAGTCCTGTCTGTGTCTTTGTACAGAAACATACCAAGCCCGCTTTAAAGACATAAAAACAGGAGAATGTAATCTGAGACTGCAAATAATAATAACAACAACAACAACAACAACAACAACAACAACAACAATAATAATGAATTTTACAAAGTGCGTTTCTTGACATGCAAAGTCACTTCACAAATAAAAACATAAAATCAAATGCAACTAATAACTGACCAGTAATCTGGTAGCTGGAATGTAGGCAAACTAAGTTAAAGTAAAAAAGGCCACAGACATTCGTAAAGCCAAAATGTCTTCTGTCACAATGTTCAAAGAAAGTGAATCCATTTCAGTGTTGAATTGGTTCTCATTTGGACTCAGGCTACACCAATCCAGCAGGTTTCAAGAGAATCCACAAACAAGACAAACCCAACTTCAATTTCCCAGCTTGGGATCAACACAGTAAATCAATAAAGTAACTAAATCAATCAATCAATCAATCAATCAATCAATCAATCAATCAATCAGTCTGTCAGTCTGTCTGTCTGTCTGTCTGTCTGTCTGTCTGTCTGTCTGTCTGTCTAAGCCCTCAAACACCTCAGGAAGAATGATGTTCTTGTGCGAGTCATCATCAGCAGGACCTACACCCTCTCAGATGCCACTTGTGCAATTAGATGCGGTGGAGTAAAAAAATGTGTCAATCAAGACTCTGAAAACACTGATAGACTTCATCTAAAAGTGTCCCATTTTACCAGAAATCTAGCAGTCTCTGATTCACTCAAACTGATGAAGCAGGTTCAGAGGTCAGATCCCTAAATCAGCTAATCAAACACATCCTGAAAAAAGCCTGTGGATGTGTGTGTGTGTATGTGTGTGTGTATGTGTGTGTGGATGTGTGTGTGTATGTGTGTGTGGATGTGTGTGTGTATGTGTGTGTGTATGTGTGTGTGTATGTGTGTGTGGATGTGTGTGTGGATGTGTGTGTGTATGTGTGTGTGTATGTGTGTGTGTGTGTGTGTGTGTGTATGTGTGTGTGTATGTGTGTGTGTATGTGTGTGTGTATGTGTGTGTGTATGTGTGTGTGGATGTGTGTGTATGTGTGTGTGTATGTGTGTGTGGATGTGTGTGTGTATGTGTGTGTATGTGTGTGTGGATGTGTGTGTGGATGTGTGTGTGTATGTGTGTGTGGATGTGTGTGTGTATGTGTGTGTGGATGTGTGTGTGTGTATGTGTGTGTGGATGTATGTGTGTGTGTGTATGTGTGTGTGGATGTGTGTGTGTGGATGTGTGTGTGGATGTGTGTGTGGATGTGTGTTTTCCTATCGAAGACTTGCTCGCTTGCCAATCTGTCAGCAAGATGTTCAATGAGATTTATTCCTGAGCAATCACTTTAAGGACCATCGTTACATTAATGGCTAATTGCTGCGGTTCATTTAGGCACTCCTACTACAACCTAGCACAGACATTTCTTTGTGACAGTGGATGTTTGATATTTATCGCTGAATATTGTGTGGACTTGGGTTAAGGCTGAGGTAATTGTTTCTCTGACCTACCTGGGATGTGCTCCTGAAAAACAACACTGGGAAAAGACCACAGTGACTATATGCAGAAGAGAGTGTGTTTAAAATAAGAAAGTCTCTCTCTCTCTCCCTCCCTCTCTCTCTCTCCCTCTCTCTCTCTCTCTCTCCCCCTCTCTCTCTCTCCCTCTCTCTCTCTCTCTCTCTCTCTCTGCTGCACAGTAATGCACCCTTAAGCAGCGCCAGACGGGACAGACTCAAGACAGCGCAGCATCACAGAATTTAAACAAAATGGATCTGTGCCACCTGGCCATTTCTGAATGATTCTGACCTAACTTCCAATATATCTCACTTCATTCAGTGCTAGCAAAATACCCATTCAAGTTTTATACAGTGCAGACAGACACGTATCTTCTTATCTTCACATCCCAGTGATAACACACTGCATTGTGTCTGTCTGCACAGTATAAAGCATGAATGGGCATTTTGCTACAGTAGCACTGAATGAAGTAAGATATAAAACATAAACGGCTATTTAGCTACCACTGAATGGACTAAGGTATAAAGTATGAATGGCTATTTTGCTAACACTAAATGAAGTAAGATATAAAACATAAATGGATATTTAGCTACCACTGAATGGACTAAGGTATAAAGTATGAATGGCTATTTTGCTAACACTAAATGACGTAAGGTAGGACACAGGAAGGGCTATTGTGCTACCACTGAATGGAGTGAGGTGGAGTCTTACCTGAAGATACACAGAATCACGATGGCCGTTGCCAGGGAGACGAGGGACACACTGTGGCCGATGGTGTAGCCGACCTTCACCGACCGGTAGAATGTGTCCTGTAAGGCAACAGCCAATCACAGAAGGTCAAAGTTCAAGTTTATTAGTCACACACTCAACTATACATGTGTATTACACGGCTCTTTAGAATGATGACCAACGTCCTACTGGCTTTGAATGGGCCACTCCAATGTTCGGAAGTCAAATATTTTTGTATAACTACCGCTGAAAAAGTATAATGACCGCTGTCAATGGCAACGGGTTCTGTGCTTCTTTTAGATCACTCTGCAAGTAGTCCGGTCACTTATCGTAACGGAATATCCCTTATCGTAACGGAATATCCCTTATCGTAACGGAATATCAACAGTAAGCTGCAACAAGTTATTTAGCAGCTGGACAGGTTGCTACACAACACTTACACATTCTATTTCCTCTATCAACTATTTTAGTACCGGAGACCATGACCAGCAAAAAAATATTTAAAATATGACATTGTTTAACTCTTTATTACAATTAAGTAGCCGTATAATAAGCAATAATGTTCTGTGAGTTGCTCATCCTCGTGGAAAAAGAGTCAAGATCCTGCATCACTCTGTCGGGGCTTTTTCCACAAGAATGACTGCCTCGCAGATCATTACCCCTTACATAACTAGCAGTGAAATGTGTTAAGTTAAACGAGGAGTTACATTAGCCTCACTGACGCCTCAGCAGCTAAGTTCTCATTTCATAGCAATGTTTACGCAGCTGGGGTTAGGGTACGCTTGATGTATGAACCCGTAAGCAGCTATCAAAGGATCGCATGGCATAGACCCAGCGGGGGGTTAAGAGTTTTCATGTCTTACCAACGCAAATGGAAATGCACACACACAGACCCAAGGCGAATAATTATGCATTTGAATTAACCGGAATATCCCACTGGCAGCCTTCTCATCAACAGTTGGTAATGGGGATGAAATGTGGCAGCTGTCAGGAAAGAATCGTGCTATAGGAAGTCCAGTAAAAGGCTTTTTTTTTTCAAATGCAGGCAGATTTTCTGTAAGATTATTTTTCTTTGGTGGAGCAATACTGCACTGTACATTCACTCGTCCAAGAGCTCCCAACAGGCTGTACAGTCGTATGGGCCTCACACTGCAAGCTCCCAACAGGCTGTACAGTCTTATGGGGCTCGCACTGCAAGACCATGGGGCTGCTATTGCAGTCTGAAACAAATGGGAAAGGTTAACGTCCTCTGCCCAATCCAACCCAGCAAAGCAGACACTACTGTGCAAAATCAGTGCAATGAAAAGAGCCCTTGATAATGAATGACAGAAGCCATACAAAGAAGACCATTTCCATCAGCTTCAGCCCCTGCCAATGACAGGCCAAGGACTTAAGTCACATCCTCAACCTGACCGAACTACTCCAGAGATGGGAGACATTTTTGTTTTCAAGCCCTGAATGGTTTAATGGTTTAGCCCCACCATATGTTTGAATGTTGACCGTGTGCTTGGCCACTGAATTTTAAATGTGGACCCTGTCCCAGAAAAAAATGCCACTGGTCATCGTCAACATCAAATTCCTTTTAAGGACCCTGCATCCTCATGTCCCTGCTGGGTTCGGTGCTTGGCATACAAATGAGCTGCCCACTGCCGCACAGCTGGACGCCCGAGCTGGAAAAGCTTTTACCACCTTGCAATGGTCGTTCTTTTTTCTTTTCGCTTCCTTCCTTCTTCCCCCGTCTATTACAGGACTTTTGGCAGTGTGTGTAAAGATTCCCGTCAAAACTCAGCCACAGCAATTATGTGAATCAGCCTGGGTATAAAAAGCTTTGGCTTTGCCATGACTTTGACATGTTGCACCAGGACACTAGTTTTACGTTTTGTCCTTCAAATAAACCAGGTGATCATTGTCCTGCTTGCAACTTGCTATGCTATTGTTATGAATATTTGACCCTACATTAGTAAATATTTCATATGTTCCAGTTTATATTGTTAGAGTACATTAGTTTTTGTTTTATTCTTGTATTTTGTAGCCTATTTCGTGGTTCTCATCATATTAAGAATCCCCTTTTTCTTCAGATCTGTACAATTCCATATCGCTTTTTTTCCTTATGTCCCCATTCTTGTGAATTCCCACCTATTTTGATTTTGTTCAACATTTATATAGACAACAGATTAGGGCACTTCAAAGGAATGCATCCCCAGTGCACTGAGCATTGTCTTCAGAGGTAGGAAAAGGGATCGATACTGTTGGTGTGCTATGAATATCTCACTCTGAACAACTCTGTCGGGCGCCTGACTGTCACTTTCTTTTTTTAACGCAATAGCATCCTATTCTGTGGGCTACATCTCAGGATCTGGGCATTAATTTTTCTCTGAGGGGGAATGGAAAGAGTTATGGTGCTTTGGCACTCGGCTTTGCGATCAGACCCACAGGGCTGCTTGGCTTGAAATGAGACGGAGAATATTAAAGCACCGATTCGCACAATTACACGGGCAATTTTCAGTCGGACCTGCTCCAGAAAAAGAAGTCAAATTCATGCATTCAGCTACAACAGGTGCCATGTCTTTTTTTTAATAGGAATATATTTGGGCCTGAGTGTGCTCTGTAGTTCCAGTTAGCCAGACGGGCTGGGTTCTGGTAGGAATATATTTGGGCCTGAGTGTGCTCTGCAGTTCCAGTTAGCCAGAGGGGCTGGGTTCTGGTAGGAATATATTTGGGCCTGAGTGGGCTCTGTAGTTCCAGTTAGCCAGAGGGGCTGGGTTCTGGTAGGAATATATTTGGGCCTGAGTGTGCTCTGTAGTTCCAGTTAGCCAGAGGGGCTGGGTTCTGGTAGGAATATATTTGGGCCTGAGTGTGCTCTGTAGTTCCAGTTAGCCAGAGGGGCTGGGTTCTGGTAGGAATATATTTGGGCCTGAGTGTGCTCTGCAGTTCCAGTTAGCCAGAGGGGCTGGGTTCTGGTAGGAATATATTTGGGCCTGAGTGTGCTCTGCAGTTCCAGTTAGCCAGAGGGGCTGGGTTCTGGTAGGAATATATTTGGGCCTGAGTGTGCTCTGTAGTTCCAGTTAGCCAGAGGGGCTGGGTTCTGGTAGGAATATATTTGGGCCTGAGTGTGCTCTGCAGTTCCAGTTAGCCAGAGGGGCTGGGTTCTGGTAGGAATATATTTGGGCCTGAGTGTGCTCTGCAGTTCCAGTTAGCCAGAGGGGCTGGGTTCTGGTAGGAATATATTTGGGCCTGAGTGTGCTCTGTAGTTCCAGTTAGCCAGAGGGGCTGGGTTCTGGTAGGAATATATTTGGGCCTGAGTGTGCTCTGCAGGTCCAGTTAGCCAGAGGGGCTGGGTTCTGGTGTGGACATGGGGAAATTGGTCGAGTTTGTGGAAAGAAAGAAAGAAAGAAAGAAAGAAAGAGAGAAAGAATGGGAAAGGAAAGGAGAAGAAAAGATAGGAAAGGGGCCAAAAAGAATGCGGAGCAAGCTAGAAAACAAGCTGGGGGAAGAGGGGGACAGACAGAAAGCAAAACAATATTAAACTTTAATATTCAGACAATCAGCTAATAACCGCTCCTACTAACGTCATCGGCGGTGCTGTTCGCGTTGTATCCGCAGTTCAGCGCGATGGTCATGGGCTGCATCTCCGTCCAGCCTTCTGCGGTGCACGTCTTCGAAAGGTTACCTGGGCAACGCGAAAACAAGCTAAAGGTTAGCGCTGCACCAGCACCACATGCAAACAAGTATTACCACGACAACAACAACACAAACAGCTGTTGATTTAATGACCAGCACTGAGCGATAATTGAATGGCCAGGCGTCACCCTGTGCGGAGCAGGGGTGAGGGGGTGCTGAAGGCCAGGCGTCTCCCTGTGCGGAGCAGGGGTGATGGAGCACAGATAATGAAATGTGCCCTCTTCTGTAGACTCCTGTAGGGAGGGTGTGGGACTGTACGGATGCAGGGCCGAGCCCCCCACCCCATGCGGTCACTGTTGTGTTTCTAAATGAAGTACTGCCGAGTGCGGAGGAGCCACAGTGGAGGAAGCCCCCCCGGGACGAGCCAGCTCCACGCAGGGAAGATGATTTTTTATGCTCAGGTCACCTTTTTGGCCCACCATCCACTGCAGATTCGCCTTCGTTGAATTATAAAGGGGGGCTGAGAGGCACAGTAATATTTCCCAGGTCAGAGTGGGGCAGAAAGGGGGAGGAAAAAGCCCCCGGGGGGTGGGGGGGGTGGGGGGGGTGGGGGGGCTGTTCTGCATTCAGAAACTGGGCCAGGCAAGCAGGCGGAGCACACACTACCTCTGTACTGTGCTTTGCCAGAGCTTCAGGTAGACTGTAGCTGTGCACTGGCTAAACTGCACCCACAGAACTCTTCAGGCGACAGGCGATAATGTCATCTCCTGTCATTTTTCCATTCCATGCATTTTTTGAAGTGGCCCAAGGCCTGCTTCACATTGCTAGCGTTGTGTGTGCGTCACAGCTGTGCTAACCAGACGAGACGATGTTCATTTCACTGCCCACATTAACAGGTTACCATATCCAGACTGCCAGTGTGAGAGGCCTATTTTAACAGGTTACCATATCCAGACTGCCAGTGTGAGAGGCCTATTTTAGGAGCTGCTAAAGCGCTTCATGGAAATCGATGGCAATCAAGACATTCCGCAGCTGTCTTGCACAGACAGCACGAGTAGTGGGAATCAGGCCTAATAATGCAAAACTGTGTCATGTCACTGTTCTTTTGATGTCAGGACAGCTCTCAGCTGTCGGTTGATATGCATGTCAAGCTTTAAAGTTAGCGTTTAAAAGCATGAAACCCTGTCAGCACTCTCATGAAGAACGTCTGAAAGATAAGTCATAAAAAGCTTTGCCACAGTACTACATCTTTACCCGGTGTTTTTGTGACACTACACTAATTACGTGACACAGGGTCCCGTTAAAAAATGTCACGGTTGCTGTGTAATCATAAATCAAATCTCACCACTTCATCTGAGAAAACCTGATACATTGTAACATGCTACTTAAGGTATTTCACTCATTCCCCTCAATGATGTATCATATCAGCTTCATACTAAAGCCTCTGTTGCATTAACGTCCTTAGAGATGAATGGTCATCCTAGCATACAGCACACAGCATACAGCACATCCTCTCAAGGTCCAGCTCTATGAATACACAGCCAGTCTAGGCACAACCACAAGGACACATCATGGGACAATAATTGGGTCCCCTTTAGGTGCGCTATTTAAGCAAAAATACACAGTTTGGGTGGAAGAATAGCGACTGAGGAGTCACAGACAAAAATGCAGCATTTACTGCCTTAACGGATGGTCAACAGCGCGTGGCATCGATTAAACAGCCCGTGTAAAATAGTATTTTGCCCCTTTCTGACAAAAAAGCAAAAGCCTGGAGGCTATGTGTAGAGACTATATATAAGGTGCTTTACTGAAATTGTATTGAAATTTCAACTTCTTTAAATGTTTTCTTCTTTATTGTGTTCGGGCTGTTTTAAAGCTGTCTGATGTCTATGACTCTGTACTGTGGTGTGTGGGTTTAATGTCACCTTTTTACGCCGCTCTGTGACAGCAATCACATTTGCATGGAGCACAAAGACTGCATGCTGCACAGTCTGATAAAGCAGTCACGCTAATTAGCATGTGTAGCAAACAAACAGCTAATCACATTTACTGATTACCCTCAGTAAACAAAACACTCACAGTAGTTTAGTTTAACATGCTCACAGCAGTACATTAAAACATGCTCACAGCAATGGGGTGGGCAGCAACCTCCTTTATGCATATACAAACAGACACACAGATACACATACACAGACACATACACACACACACACACACACACACAGATACACACACACACACACACACACACAGATACACACACACACACACACACACACAGATACACAAACACACACACACACACACACACACACAGATACACAAACACACACACACACACAGATACACAAACACAAATACGCACACACAGATACACACACACAAACACACACAGAGATACACATACACAAATATACACACAGATACACAAACACACACACACACACACACACACACACACACACACACACACACACACAGATACACATGCACAAACACACAGAGATACACACACACAAACACACACAGAGACACACACACGCAAACAATCATGTGTACATAAACCCAAACGCACAACCTGGCTTTGTACTGTGCTTAAGAGGACACTATCTCTGAGAGCGAAGCTGTGAAACACATGCAAGTCAGACAACATCTGATGCTTAGCATTTTTATTTTATTTTGTTTCTGATGTAAATGCCTCAAAATTGCATTTTTTTATTAATTTCTCTTGTTATGACACTATTTATCATACTGCATATTTATCGACATATGAGGGATTGTATTTTAAGGAATTCTACGCTTCAGAAGTTTGTATATCTTGATATTCACATATTCTGTTTTCTGAAGTTACCTTAGTCAACGGGCAGGAACTTTCCTCAGGAGAACCCTCCTACACGTCTCACATTTCTGTGTATTGAGTAAGCTGCTACTAACAGAAGCCTTTACACTGATTTAACCTTGTAATCCTCCTCAAGTGGGACTCCGGATGAAGGCACAGATGAAGGCACCTTAAAAGGCGTCAGACAATCAATTATTTCAGCATCTGGTGCGGCGGGGCAGGCTGACTGCGGCTGGAGACCCACACTGCTGTGTTTCTACAGCCCGACTCGTTACTGGTGGGTAGGAGTGTTTGACAACCACACATAATTGGAAACCTTCCTCTCTCTGAAGTTGGAAATGTGTTTGATGGGGAGGCTCTTGTGCTCGCAGTCTGCATCGAGGCACTGGCATTTTGTAAAGCGCGGTTCAAATCAAGAGTTTTCTCACTTACTGCATGGAGACACAGCCAGGAAACACCTCTGGCTGAAACAAATAAAAGTTTAAGTGGTGAACTGTTTCAATTGTGAGTGGGAGAGACAGAAGCCCAGGTCCAAATGGCTCAGTTTGGCATGATGCTATCGAAAGCAATTTAAGAGCTACCTAGTGGCCACATCCCAATCAGCTAGGGTCAATATGGAGGTACGCGTGCGTCTCAGCTAGGGTCAATATGGAGGTACGCGTGCGTCTCAGCTAGGGTCAATATGGAGGTACGTGTGCGTCTACCTGCCCCCTCTATTACTGGTACTCTCAAGGGCTACATGTGTGTCCCAGATGAGCTTTTGTGTCTTATTACCCAGGGGGCCGTGTTTCCAGACACACCGCATTTACACTGCTCTATGCTTAAACCAATTAACTCAGGTGAAAGGCCAGACCAAGCCACCACAAGTGTCCTTAACTTGCAATGGCACCACAGAACGAATGTTAAAAGGAAAGTATAGATAGATAGATAGATAGATAGATAGATAGATAGATAGATAGATAGATAGATAGATAGATAGATAGATAGATAGATAGATAGATAGATAGATAGATAGATAGATAGATAGATAGATAGATGGATGGATGGATGGATGGATGGATGGATGGATGGATGGATGTTTGGATGGATGGATGGATGGATGGATGGATGGATGGATGGATGGATGGATGGATGGATAGATGGATGGATAGATGGATGTTTGGATGGATAGATGGATGGATGGATGGATGGATGGATGGATGGATGGATGGATGTACTTTATTGATCCCAGGCTGGGAAATTGAAGTGTAGCAGCAGTTAGACATACAGGGACACACAGACACAAAAACAACACAAAGAAGAAAAGGAGCACAACCTAGACGTAATAAAGCAGCACACAATATAGGCTGAAGTTATATGATTTAATATTTACAGTAATCTCCCCCTTTGGCATGGGCTCAGGGTGATATTTACAGTAATCTCCCCCTTTGGCATGGGATCAGGGTGATATTTACAGTAATCTCCCCCTTTTTGTCATGGGCTCAGGGTGATATTTACAGTAATTTCCCCCTTTGGCATCGGCTCAGGGTGATATTTACAGTAATCTCCCCCTTTGGCATGGGCTCAGGGTGATATTTACAGTAATTTCCCCCTTTGGCATCGGCTCAGGGTGATATTTACAGTAATCTCCCCTTTGCGTTTTGTTTGTGGAAGTTCATGCGACACCTTCCTTTATGCTTCAATGTTCTGGCCAAATACCCTTACATAACCTGCCCCCCCCCCACTCTTGCCCCCCAAATACCCTTACATAACCTGCCACCTGACTCCTGCCCCCCAAATACCAGAACATAACCTGCCGCCCCACTCTTGCCCCCCAAATACCCTTACATAACCTGCCCCCCCCCACTCTTGCCCCCCAAATACTCTTACATAATGACTCATAACCATAGCCATAACTTGCCGCCCCCACCCGATTTTTCCCCCCCATGTTTTCCAAATAAACCATTAGTGGTCTTTCAGAGTGAGACACCACCCTAATCCATACTCCCACAGCTGAATGGCTTTTTGTCATACCTGCTGTCATAATTCTTCTATTGCAATTCAAGGGGTGCACATTTAAAGGTGTCACAATGCACACGCTAAAAGAGGAGGGGGGGGGGGGTGACACCAATAGTCAGTAAGTCCACACACCTAAGAGCTGTGTGTCAATAATCAGTAAGTCCACACACCTAAGAGCTGTGTGTCAATAATCAGTAAGTCCACACACCCAAGAGCTGTGTCAATAATCAGTAAGTCCACACACCTAAGAGCTGTGTCAAAAGTCAGTATGTACACACACCTAAGAACTGTGTGTCAATAGTCAGTATGTCCACACACCTAAGAGCTGTGTGTCAATAATCAGTAAGTCCACACACCTAAGAGCTGTGTGTCAATAGTCAGTATGTCCACACACCTAAGAGCTGTGTGTCAATAATCAGTAAGTCCACACACCTAAGAGCTGTGCGTGTCAATAGTCAGTATGTCCACACACCTAAGAACTGTGTGTGTCAATAGTCAGTATGTCCACACACCTAAGAGCTGTGCGTGTCAATAGTCAGTATGTCCACACACCTAAGAGCTGTGTGTGTGTCAGTGCTGCTTGCTGAGTAGGTGCTGTTGCTGGGCAGTTGTATATTGTCAATACTGTATATCCTCTGTATGTCTCTGTGTTGTAGTTCATTCGTTACATATCTTGTACATATTGTTCATACATCATCATATTTATTTACTTATATATTTATAGCACACCTGTATACTTGTTCATAGCTCACCATATCTATTAATAACTCTACTGTATATTTGTTTATAATACATCTGTTTATATCCCACACAAATTAACAACAAAGTACTCCCACATGTTCATATTGCCCTATTTATTTGTACATAATTCACTACAACCATACTGTCTGTATTGTATATACTGTATATATCGCACTTGCTGCTCCTTGCACTTTTCGTTATTTATACATGTGTAATGACAATAAAGTTGAATCTAATCTAATCTAATCTAATCTAATCTAATCTAAAGAGCAGTAGATCTAAAGAGGAGGCAACATGAAGAAACAGCTGGAGCTGAATCACCAGAGACTCTAAACGCCTCACCTCTACGGGGTGCAACCAGAGCGATCGTTTGCCTTTCTGGACTCTATTTAATCCCTACGTGACAGAAGATCGTCAGCGGAAGGCTCCACACAGGCCTATGAGAATAATAAAGCTATGTACTTTATCCCATTAAAGTGCCATTGTTAACCACCACATTATTCCACCACTCATTTTAATTTCTTCACTCACTCGCCTCATCTGTCACTGAAAATCTCAGAAACATAAAAATATCATTAAAATACCCAGACAGCCAAATGACAGACGGCAATTCCATTCTGAAATCAGGACATGAGAGACTAATCCTGAAAGCTTTTTAAATTGAGGTGAATGTCCTTTTTCACACGATGCCTACCTTACCGCTCATTCCTCGCCCGTTTGGAAATTGATCTACTATTTCCAAACACTGATTCCCGATCAATAACGGTTTGGCTTTTCATTTTGTGCAAGCTGCTTCCCCTGTATAGCCCATATGGATTTCTGTCATCACCAAACTGTTGTTTTTCTATCTAACAGCCTCGCGCCTACTGTAAGAGAGAGAACATTACAGTCATTATACTGCTGCTCCTCACCAGACGACCCCCTCTAAACGGCATGTATTTACACGGCTATACACCCACATGACCTTTGACCCCTCCATGGGCCTACGTCACCCCTGCGATCCATCTCCTGGGCTCCTGGGACGCTGAGTGTCGATCCAAACAGCGAAAACAAAAGGGGAACCGATAAGGAATTGATTTGGACATGAGAATCGGCCCGTCTTACCGTGTTGGGAGGCGGAAATACAAAACCGACTAAGTGCATCGCAGATCACTGCAGGACCATTACACTGCCTGAATGGTCTGGCAAAGTGTTTCGAAAAGCCAAAGCATCCCTGAAAGGTGGAATCCATTAAAGGTTGAATTTTAGATGTGTTTTTCCCCAGTTTTCCTAGTTTCAACACATTGATAACTATTTTTGTTACACTGTAGCTCTTAGCGCGTTGATTATAAAAATAAAAAACATTACTTAACTACCACATAGTGACATTCAGGACCACAAACAGCAGTGGACTCCTATTTTAATTCCCCTTTCATATGACTCCTGCTATGCCTATGATAAACAGAAAGAGATTACATCAATTATAAATGCAGTTTCATTATCTTTACATTGTTCTGATGACAGATAAACGATGATACTAATTAAACAGGAGTTAGACAGGCATCATTTCATGACGTGTTACTATGTGACAAAAGGCCGGTTATCCTTGACATTACTGATGACAAGGTAGTTCATTTGCCTTCACAACCAACACCACTCCTATGAATGGCTGCCTCCACAACCACACACACACACACACAACCACACACACAGACACACATGCAAACACTCACACACACACAGCCACACACATACACACACACACAGGGAGAGAGAAACGCACAAGCACACCCTCCAACAACCTTGCAGTCCCTCTTCACCCACCTCCCTCCTTTCAACAACTCGATGGTTCGTCACTTAGCACCTACCAAAGCACTTC
Organism: Coilia nasus; assembly: GCA_027475355.1. Classification (NCBI taxonomy): domain Eukaryota; kingdom Metazoa; phylum Chordata; class Actinopteri; order Clupeiformes; family Engraulidae; genus Coilia; species Coilia nasus. The sequence continues at coordinate 1,651,715 of CM050203.1, forward strand.
CTGTCAAAGCGCTTCCTATTGTCACAGCACTTCCTGTCAAAGCACCTTGCCCTCAGGAAATACCCCACTCACAGCCGTAATCCTGTGGGTAGCATAGTGTGATGTGGCACAGCAAGGGTGTCACAGCCTACTGGGCCACAGGATTTGTGTGTGTGTGTGTGTGTGTGTGTGTGTGTGTGTGTGTGTGTATGTGTATGTGTGTGTGTGTGTATATATGTGTGTGTGTGTGTGTGTGTGTATGTGTGTGTGTGTGTGTGTATATGTGTGTGTGCGTGTGTGTGTGTATATATGTGTGTGTGCGTGTGTGTGTGTGTGTGTGTGTGTGTGTGTGTGTGCGTGTGAGTGTGTGCGTGTGAGCGTGTGTGTGTGTGTGTGTGCGTGTGCGTGCACACACATTATACATCACTGGAAAAGCGCTGCTTTATGCGGGCGAGCGGCTGATTTATGATCCAGTTTATGGGCGAGCAGCCTATCCATACATCTCCTCCTAATCAGCAGTGTACACACTTTAGCCCTATCTACTTCCACTGATGCGCTGCTCGGATGGAGGAGAGGCACAATAATGACACACACAAAGACACACACACACACACACACACACACACACACATAAAGCACATTAATGACACACACAAAGACACACACACACACACACACATAAAGCACATTAATGACTCAAACACAGACTGTAAATGAAGCGGGTAAATGGCATGCAACATCAGCCATCTGCCTCCCGAAGAGCGTGTTTCAGTCTCCACTGTGGCAGCTCTGGCCATCACCAGCTTTCCAGCGCCTGATTGCCTGATTGCAGAGTTACGTGAAAATAAAAACAGGATTTTATCAAAGTTACTCTAGAAAATGAGATGTAAAAACGCAACCCCCATTATCTGTACTGTGCTGTAGAGCTGGGCATTTTGAGACTGGGGTCTTTTATTACTTCTATGCCTTGTACAAGTGAACGTGTGTGTGTGTGTGTGTGTGTGTGTGTGTGTGTGTGTGTGTGTGTGTGTGTGTGTGTGTGTGGGACGTGCTGTTTGTGTAGCTACATGCACAGTGACACACGTGACAAGACCACAGGGCAGTGTTACATCAGATGAGACATACTGTGGGTGTCCATTAACAACACTAATGTACCACCACAGGATGTGTGTGTCTGTCAGAAGTAAAACTCCTACCATTCCTAACAGGGAGAGGGAAATGAGAGGGGGAGGGATAGAGGGATGGAGGGAGAGAGGGAGGGAGGAAGAGGCACTTTGGGCGACAGCTTTCCCTCCCCGTGCACAATATGTGTGATGAGAACCTCTTTCCCTCTCTCCCTCCATCTCTCCTTTCCTCTCTCTCTCCCTCTGTCTCCCTCCCTCTCTCCCTCTGTGTCTCCCTCTCTCCCTCCCTCTACCTCTCCTTCTCTCTGTCCCTTCATCTCTTTCTCCCTCTCTCCCTCCATCTCTGCCTACCTCCCCTCCCTCTCTCTCCCTACATCTCTGTCTCCCTTTATCCTTCCCTTTCTCCATCTCTCCCTATCTCCCCTTCCTCGCTCTCCTCCTCCCTCCATCTCTCCCTCGCTCCCTCCCCCTGCCCAATATGTGTCAAATTATTCATAGGCAGCAAATGGGATTTGTTGTTTGCATGCTGCCACACAGACTTACAGATAGGGGCGTAATTATACGTGTCCTAACAGCTCCAATATAAATGTCTTCAATGACATCACAGAGGACAGCAGCGCTGAAGTAAATGAGGTGCGGCATAAAGTGTCCTCACACGGGCAATGTTTGGATGCAGTGTGACTGAAGCCCGTGTCTGCATAGAGCAGTGTGTGTGTCTATGCAGTGTGACTGAAGCCCGTGTCTGCATAGAGCAGTGTGTGTGTCTATGCAGTGTGACTGAAGCCCGTGTCTGCATAGAGCAGTGTGTGTGTCTATGCAGTGTGACTGAAGCCCGTGTCTGCATAGAGCAGTGTGTGTGTCTGCATGCAGTGCACATGAAGCCCGTGTCTGCATAGAGCAGTGTGTGTGTCTATGCAGTGCGAATGAAGCCCGTGTCTGCATAGAGCAGTGTGTGTGTCTATGCAGTGTGACTGAAGCCCGTGTCTGCATAGAGCAGTGTGTGTGTCTATGCAGTGTGACTGAAGCCCGTGTCTGCATAGAGCAGTGTGTGTGTCTATGCAGTGTGACTGAAGCCTGTGTCTGCATAGAGCAGTGTGTGTGTCTGCATGCAGTGCACATGAAGCCTGTGTCTGCATAGAGCAGTGTGTGTGTCTATGCAGTGCGAATGAAGCCCGTGTCTGCATAGAGCAGTGTGTGTGTCTGCATGCAGTGCACATGAAGCCCGTGTCTGCATAGAGCAGTGTGTGTGTCTATGCAGTGCGAATGAGGCCTGTGTCTGCATAGGCTACTGCTAGTGTAGCAGTGGGGTTAGCTACCACTAGTGTAGTAGTGGGGTTGGCTACCATTAGTCTAGCAGTGGGGTTAGCTACCGCTAGTTTAGCAGGGGGTTAGCGGCCGCCAGTCTAGCAGTGGGGTTAGCTACCGCTAGTTTAGCAGTGGGGTTAGCTACCGCTGGGCTAGCAGGGGGTTAGCAACCGCTGGGCTAGCAGTGGTGTTAGCGACCACTGGGCTAGCAGTGGGGTTAGCTATTGCTAGCGTAACAGTGAGGTTAGCTACCGCTAGTGTAGCAGTGGGGTTATCTACTGCTAGTCTAGCAGTGGGGTTAGCAATCGCTAGTCTAGCAGTGGGTTAGCTACTGCTAGTCTAGCAGTGGGGTTGGCGACCGCTAGTCTAGCAGTGGGGTTGGCGACCGCTAGTCTAGCAGTGGGGTTGGTGACCGCTAGTCTAGCATGCACTGGAACCTAATGAGCTAGCTAGTGTAGCCGTGCGCTGACCCGGGCTAGTGCAGACAGTAATCCCTTCAGCTGTGCAGCGCTATCCTATCTTATCCTGTCCTTTCCTAACCCCCTATCCTCTCCTATCACACTACACCAGGGGTGCCCACTGCGTCGATCGCAGTCTATGGCGAAGGCAGTGGTGGTAGATCACAGGTTGTCTAAAACTTTTTGTTAGGTTACCATACTAGAATGGCTACTGGAAAACTGCAGCAAAGAAGGAGTACTAGCTAGTTCGCTAACTTGTATCTAGCCCATACTGTTCATAAAAACTATAACAGTGACTTCCCCCTGAAAAGCGAACTGAGAAATGCGACGGAAATAAAAATGCAGTTAACAGGGCAGCAGTCACTTCGTTATGCGGAAAATGCATGAAAGAGATCGTTGATGTTGCAACCAAAATAGCCTGATGTATTCGAGCGAGGTCTGTTCAAAGACTTCTGTTCCATGCACAGTTGGAAGAGGCTCACTAACTATTCTGACCTCTTGCTACACACCGACGTGAGATGGCTTAGTAGGGGGAAATTCTTGCAGAGATTTCGACAGCTCTGTCCGTTGATTAAGGAGTTTCTTCTTGTCACACAAGCAACTTAATGACAATCAGTGGCTGCTAGACTTGGCGTTTGTAACTGATCTTACTAACAGGTTGAACGAACTTAATTTAGAGCTGCAAAAAAAAGACAAAAGCGTGGTCGACATGAGACATGATCAACTCAGTTAAGGCATTCAAACGAAAAATGAAATTGCTGTCCTCAAAGTAGCAGCGCTGTAATTTGGGAAACTTCCGAAACCTTGCATCGGAGCTGGAGAAACAAGGTGGGTGTGTGCACAAATTGACAGTGTGCACACGCAGCAGCTCCAGACTATGCAACCCTGTCTGACTCCCTCCAGTGCAGGTCATCATCAGATTAATTAAGTCCTGGTAATAGATAATTGCAAATGTATTAGAGTTGTGCTAAATGTTCATTGGAAAGTAATACAACTCATAATACAGTTGTATTAAAGTTGTGCTGTGATGTATCATCATCTTCATCATCACCATCGTCATCTTCATCATTATCATCCTCAGTAGATCGTGGTGACATGGTCGTTTTAAAAGTAGCTCACGAGCCAAAAAATAGTGGGCACCCCTGCACTACACTGTGGTGGGGCAGTACTGGCCTATTGGGGCAGTGGTGGCTTAGCGGTTGCATTGCACCGCAGGATTGCAGGTTTGAATCCCGGGTCGGCAGTAGTGCCACTGAGGTACCCTGAGTATGGCACCGTCCCCACACACTGCTCCCCGGGCGCCGTTGTCATGGCTGCCCCCTGCTCACGTGTGTGTGATGGCTTAAACGCAGAGGTGAATTTGGTTGTGTGCACTGTGTGCTGTGTTGTGCCGCGTGATCACAATGACAAAAATGGGACTTTCACTGGAGGAAAGAGTAGCCCTCCGTGTAGCCTTGCTAATTAGCATGTTGTTCTTGTCCACCTATCTGTCTGTCTGTCTGTGTTCGTCTGTGTGTGTTTCTGAATGTGCCTTTGTATATACGTGTATGTGTGTGTGTGTTTCTTGGTGTGTGTGTGTGTGTGTGTGTGTGTATGTGTGTGTGTATGCGTGTGTGTGTGTGTGTGTGTGTGTGTGTGTGTGTGTGTGTGTGTGTGTGTGTGTATATGTGTGTGTGTGTGTGTGTGTGAAATGAGGAGAGGGACGGCTGGCGGATCTTTCATCATGCAGAAGTTCCCCTGGAGGAGGGCAGAGCAGAAGAGACGGGCTGTGCTCAGCTGCTGTTTGTTAAGGCAGACTACACTTAATATGAGACAGACAGGCTGTGTTCAGCTGCTGTTTGTTAAGGCAGACTACACTTAATATGAGACAGACAGGCTGTGTTCAGCTGCTGTTTGTTAAGGCAGACTACACTTAATATGAGACAGACGGGCTGTGTTCAGCTGCTGTTTGTTAAGGCAGACTACACTTAATATGAGACAGACAGGGGCTGTGTTCAGCTGCTGTTTGTTAAGGCAGACTACACTTAATATAAGACAGACGGGCTGTGTTCAGCTGCTGTTTGTTAAGGCAGACTACACTTAATATGAGACAGACGGGCTGTGTTCAGCTGCTGTTTGTTAAGGCAGACTACACTTAATATGAGACAGACGGGCTGTGTTCAGCTGCTGTTTGTTAAGGCAGACTACACTTAATATGAGACAGACGGGCTGTGTTCAGCTGCTGTTTGTTAAGGCAGACTACACTTAATATGAGACAGACAGGGGCTGTGTTCAGCTGCTGTTTGTTAAGGCAGACTACACTTAATATGAGACAGACGGGCTGTGTTCAGCTGCTGTTTGTTAAGGCAGACAACACTTAATATGAGACAGACGGGCTGTGTTCAGCTGCTGTTTGTTAAGGCAGACTACACTTAATATGAGACAGACGGGCTGTGCTCAGCTACTGTTTGTTAAGGCAGACTACACTTAATATGAGACAGACGGGCTGTGCTCAGCTACTGTTTGTTAAGGCAGACTACACTTAATATGAGACAGACGGGCTGTGCTCAGCTACTGTTTGTTAAGGCAGACTACACTTAATATGAGACAGACGGGCTGTGCTCAGCTACTGTGTTCAGCTACTAAAGCTACTTTTCCCTTTCCGTGTTTCGCTCTTTTATTTTCCCCCACCTCTGACAGCCAACGTGTTTTCCTTCCCTTTCGCAGGAAGCTGGATGAGCAGGAAAAGTGCCCCGAGAATAACTCTGTTCTCTGCTGAAGTGTCTGTCATTAAAAGTGTCACACACACACACACACACACACACAAACACACACACACACACACACACACACACACACACACACACACGCACCACACCGCACATGCACACACGCACACGCACACAGTAAGTGACTTCTAAATGAGCTAGAACTTGAAACAAAAAAGAAAAAGGAAAAAAGAAATGGACTAAAACCTAAACTGCACAGTTGTAGGAGCAGCTGCAGCTTGTGACAGACAGTGGCTCAAAAAGATCAGTCGTAATTGCCCCCTCTGCTTTGCCCCTCAGCCCTAATTGCCCCCTCTGCCCTAATCGCCCCCTCTGCTCTGGGCTCTGCAGATGGGCTCTGGCCATGAACATTCATGTCCTGCTTCAGACACAGTCCGTGCGGATAAACAGCATGTCCACCAACAGACAAATGCAAAGCAGAAAGTCTGACAAACAAACAAACAAAAACCCAATCATTTCACTGGCCACTTGTTTTTGTCTTTTTCACCACCGCAATATTTGTCATTTACACTGCAGAAAACAGCCCCTTGTTCAAATTGAAAATTACATATTTTTAATTATTGAGAGCGACCAGGCGTCTAATTTCTCCTTGACGCAGAGCAGCATCTCTCTGGCTGAAGCTGCATTCATTACCCTCACCACTTCAGTGCTAATTCACTCCGAGGACGAGTCCATCAAATGAGTTGACATGCTCGCACGTGGTGTGCCATGTAACAGCTGTCCCCATGGAGCACCCGCTCCTCTCCTCTCCTCCTCTCCTCTCCCCTCATCTCCTCCTCTCCTGCTCTCCTCTCCTCTCCTGCTCTCCTCTCCTCTCCTCTCCTCTCCTCCTCTCCTCTCGTCTCCTCTCCTCTCCTCTCCTCTCCTCTCCTCTCCTGCTCTGCTCTCCTCTCCTCTCCTGCTCTCCTCTCCTCTCCTGCTCTCCTCCTCTCCTGCTCTCCTCTCCTCCTCTCCTCTCCTCTCCTCCTCTCCTCTCCTCCTCTCCTCTCCTGCTCTCCTCTCCTCTCCTCTCCTCCTCTCCTCTCCTCTCCTCCTCTCCTCTCATCTCCTCTCCTCTCGTCCTCTACCTCTCCTCTCCTCCTCTCCTCTCATCTCCTCTCCTCTCCTCTCCTCCTCTCCTCTCCTCTCCTGCTCTCCTCTCCTCTCCTCCTCTCCTCTCCTCTCCTCTCATCTCCTCTCCTCTCCTCCTCTCCTCTCCTCTCCTCTCCTCTCATCTCCTCTCCTCTCCTCCTCTCCTCTCTCCTCTCCTCTCCTCTCCTCTCCTCTCTCCTCTCCTCCTCTCCTTCTTTGGCCTTTGTATGTCTTTATTGGGACAGGACAGTGAAGATTGTGACAGGAGGTAAGTGGGAGAGAGAGAGGCCAAATCTGATCGGTGCCCACTGGCATTGGACTGAAGACTGCTTTGTTTCAAAATGACACCTGGATGAAAATGTTGACTAGAAACCAATGTCTAGGGAAATGTCTGCTCATAATTAACAATAGTCTTTTTGCCATCCATACTTCCAAACAGTTCAGATACAATCTGGATTCAAATTTGGATTTAAAGTAGCAGTCGGAACACATCTTAAAACCTGCACGTGTTACAGTCCTTTACTAAGCCAGCTCATTCTAACACTAATATTCACACAACTCTTCCACTTCTGGAAGGTGGGTTTCAAGTCCAGCGTTGTAAGTACACAAGGAAGAATCAAGAAACGTATTTACAAACAGCCATTTTCCACTTCCTGTTTCTTCACTATACACAGGAAGCAGGCAGCTGTGCATGTATCAATCATATTGTTTGTATATTCTTCGAATATCACCTGTCTCTTGTTTTATGACTCATATTGTTTGTATATTCTTCAAATATTACCTGTCTGTTGTTTTATTACTCATACTGTTTGTATATTCTTCAAATATTACCTGTCTCTTGTTTTATTACTCATTGTTTGTATATTCTTCAAATATTACCTGTCTCTTGTTTTATTACTCATATTGTTTGTATATTCTTCAAATATCACCTGTCTGTTGTTTTGCTGAGCCAAAATACATTCTCCTCCTCTAATATGTGAAATGCATTACATGATAATGACAACCCATATTAATCCTTAACGGCTAGAAAAGAATGGTGCTAGCGTGAGAATGGTGTTAGCGTGAGAATGGTGCTAGCGTGAGAATGGTGCTAGCGTGAGAATGGTGTTAGCGTGAGAATGGTGTTAGCGTGAGAATGGTGCTAGCGTGAGAATGGTGTTAGCGTGAGAATCGTGTGCCTGATCAGTTTCATGCACTGCATACGCAGCTTACGTGCCACCACAGAAAATATGCTTCGATTTTTTTTTCTATAGCAAACAAAGGCCTAAAAAATGGCCACCTGTACAGACCACAATTTAAATGGAGAGCTTTTTAAATGTAAGTCTTGTAAAATTACAGCTGAATTAAGAAAAAAAAACATCCCACATTGAATTAATGAACTAAAAATGAACAAAAGTGTGAAAGCAGAGTTAACAGCAGCCTTCTAGTACAGGATAGACAGTAATGTTTTTGTTTCGGCATGACTGACTATGAGCAGAAATAGTTTTGGAGATGAAGAGTGGGTGTGTGAAGGGTGTGTGAAGGGTGCCCCCCCCCCCCACCCCGCTGAAGTGAAGGGTGCCACCCCACCCCACTGAGGTGAAGGGTGCCACCCCCCCCCCCCCACCCCGCTGAAGTGAAGGGTGCCACCCCACCCCGCTGAAGTGAGGGGTGCCACCCCCACCCCCCCACCCCACCCCCACCCCACTGAGGTGAAGGGTGCCCCCCCCCCCACCCCCCCCACCCCCGCTGAGGTTCCCTCTAAGTGTCTCCGCCCACAGCACTCTGATGAGCTGCTCAGCTTAACTCAGTCCCATCCACTTATTACAGCACACGCCTCTTCACACTGACAGCCTGCCTGTAGTTCAGCCCTGCTGGGAGACCTAAGATGCATACCAGGCTCTCAGACAGCTAGAGCATGAACAGAGAACACACACACACACACACACATACACACACACACACACACACACACACACACACACACACACACACACACACACACACACACAGTCTCTCTCACAGCTAGAGTTTCTCAATATGCAGCTGGGTCAGTGTGGTACTTTTTTTTTTTTAAAAAAACAAAACCTAAAAAAAATGAGGGAACAGGGAGATTAGGATTGAAGAGAAGAAACTGGAAAGAGTGAGATTGGGAGAAAGGGACAGAGAGAAAGAGACAGAGAGAGAGAAAGATAGAGAGAGAGACAAAGAGAGAGAGAGAGAGGGAGAGAGAGAAAGAGAAGGAGAAAAAGGCGAAGAGAAAGTCTCTTTTTCCCAATACAACTGAGGGGAAACCAGGTTAGCCTTGAGTTGCCTAAAGTAAAACCTCTAATTTCTCCTTACACAGCAAAGCAATTTTCAGACCGCTTTTAACATTTGGTGACTTATGAAAACAATTTTCATGTGTATGGATCAGTTCTCCATGTTGTTTGGTACAACGAGTCATCTCCCAACTATGCAACAGAGTCCATCAGGAAGGAAAAAAGCCAGCATGAACAGACACACACACACACAAACACATACACACGCACACACACATGCATGCACCACACACACACATGCACACACATGCACACAGACACACACACACACACGCACACACACTTGCGCACACACACACACACACGACGCATGCATGCGCGCACACACACACACACACACACACACACACACACATGCACACACACACACACGCACACACACATGCACACACACACACACACACACGTACACACACATGCACACACACACACACACACACACGTACACAGACACACAAGCGCGAGCACACACACACACACACATACACACACACATATATTATCTCAAGGACTGAGGTCCATAGGTGTAGGTGTAGGTTTTTCATTGACTGGCCAAATGACAAACAGGTTCCTGTTCTTGCCCACAGCAGGAACACACACACACGCATGCAAGCACACACACACACACACACAAAGGCAGCTGTCGATAGATAAGCAAATAAATGGTGCAGTGCTAATCGGTAAGCACACAGTCCTGACCCTCGCTCAGTCAATATGTCTTCCCCTCCACTCACACACATCACACCGGTTGGCTCCACCTTTAGCCCACACCCTCTCTGACCAATCACAACATCACACATCATCTCCACCTGTAGCCCACACCGCCCTCTGACCAATCACAGCTTCACACATCATCTCCACCTGTAGCCCACACCCCCCTCTGACCAATCACAGCTTCACACATCATCAGCACCTGTAGCCCACACCCCCCTCTGACCAATCACAGTGTCACACATCATCTCCACCTGTAGCAAACACCCCCCTCTGACCAATCACAACGCCACACATCATCTCCACCTGTAGCCAACACCGCCCTCTGACCAATCACGACGTCACACATCATCAGCACCTGTAGCCCACACCCCCCTCTGACCAATCACAACGCCACACATCATCTCCACCTGTAGCCAACACCGCCTCTGACAATCACCGACGTCACACATCATCAGCACCTGTAGCCCACACCCTCCTCTGACCAATCACAGCTAATTTGGAAAGAGATCAGTTTGAGGTTACATTCTGCAGTGTGGTTTGTATAGAGACACTGCTGGCAGTCTGTTCTGCTGTTATCACTGTTGGATTAGAGATCTTACAGATAATTATTTTTATCAAGAAGAAAAGAAAGTCACTGAAATGCTTTGAGGGCATTGAACTGCCACTACAAATACAACCCTAAAAATAAAATCTTGTATCTGTGCTGCCATCAATCTTCACAAGGTGACATATTCACCTGAAAGACATTTTCAGACGAAGCTGACTGACAGCACCAGACAGGTAGCATTTTATTAGTGTGTGCTCTGCTCACTGCTTGGCATCGGACCATCACTCCCAAACAGAGCTCTAACCGGCGTTAAAACCAATACCCCCCCCCCCCCCCACCTCCCTGGACCATCACTCCCAAACAGAGCTCTAACCGGCTTTAAAACCAATACCCCCCCCCCCCCCCCCCCCCCCCCACCTCCCTGGACCATCACTCCCAAACAGAGCTCTAACCGGCGTTAAAACCAATACCCCCCCCCCCGCCCCACCTCCCTGGACCAGCACTCCCAAACAGAGCTCTAACCGGCTTTAAAACCAATACCCCCCCCCCCCACACCCCCCACCTCCCTGGACCAGCACTCCCAAACAGAGCTCTAACCGGCGTTAAAACCAATACCCCCCCCCCCCACACACCCCCACCTCCCTGGACCAGCACTCCCAAACAGAGCTCTAACCGGCGTTAAAACCAATACCCCCCCCCACAGCCCCCCACCTCCCTGGACCAGCACTCCCAAACAGAGCTCTAACCGCGTTAAAACCAAAAATCAGCCATTGGGTAGGGCGGGATTCAAACCTGTGACTCTCCAATCTCCAGACCAAGTCTCTAATCACTAGACCACAGCTGCCCTAATAGAAATCCCGCTGCTTACAACTTAACTTCTGTGACTACCATGACCTGCATGAATGAGAATCTTCACAGACATCAGCGCTTACCTTTGTGCTCGTCATTGAAGTGGCTGAAGTACACGGGGCACGGGATGGTGACGACTTCGCCCACGTTGGCTGAGGGCCAGCAGGCCAGCATCTCCCACTTGCCCTGGCACCCTGACGGGGGAGAGAAGTTGGTTAGCGGGGTCAAGGGGTTAGGGTCAAGCACACCTGAACCATGCCTAACAGCTGATTAGTGGGGTCGGGGTCACCTCACACCCTGACCGGGGAGAGAAGCTGGTTAGCGGGGGTCAGAGGTCAAGCACATGCCTTTAACCATGCCTAACTAGGTGTTCACATCAGAAGCGACCAAAGTGACCAGAGCGATAGAAGGCATTATTTCTCTATGAAGAGTCTGCGAATTGGGTGACCAGAGCGAATTCACCAACAGCGAAGCGAACTGGGCGACCAGAGCGAAAAAGAGAAGTTAAAAGTCAGTTAACTTTATGGGTAATGAGCTATGACGCGGTTTGGCGAAAACCAACTACAATACATAAATTTACCAATGTCCGTTAATTACTGAGCTAAATCCAATTTTTTTAATGACCGAACAAAGCAAGCAAGGCGAGTTCAACAGCGACGCTTCTTCAGCGACCTGGGCGACCTGTTCGCTTTGGTGCTTCTGATCTGTACGTACAGTAAGAAAACTTTTGGAAGCATATTGAAACCACATGACTAACCACATCATCATTTTATCATTGTGTCACCTCCATTCAAAAAAGGAAAAGAAGAAACAGGTCTAGTTCATAGAACTGAGGGAGGAGAGCAAACTGCTGGGCCGTGTTGATCTCCTGAGGCTGCGTTTACAGTAAGCATGTTATGTGCGGGAAAGCCTTAATAACTAAGTTGGGAGATTCAATAGCTTGCCAGTCAGAAGGCTGAAAGGATGCAGCCCAGAAAGGCAGGAATTCTCTTCAGTGAACATCATGATCAGCTGATCATCAGAAACTTTAATGGCAGTCACACACGACACACACACACACACACACACACATACACACGCGTGTGCACGTGCAATACGGATGAGCTGTGACAGAGCCACTCTGGTTAGTGACAGTTAAACACACACACACGACACAAACACACAAACACACAGACAGACAGACAGACAGACAGACAGACAGACAGACAGACAGACACACACACACACACACACACACACACACACACACATATACACACGCGTTGTGCACGTGCAATACGGATGAGCTGTGACAGAGCCACTCTGGTTAGTGACAGTTAAACACACACACACACACACACAAACACACAAACACACACACAAAACACACAAACACACACAGACAGACACACACACTCACACTGCTGAAGTGCATTACTTTGGCGTTATTAAATTAATGGCAAGTGGCGTTATTTCTGCAGTGTAATCTATGGGGAACACTGTGTAATGGCAGTGGCCTGGAGATGAGACATTACAGCATTCTTGCAAACACAAGTGGATCTGAAAGAATCTGCTTCCTTCTTTCCCAGCGTCGGCGCCAATCTAAAATTAAAATGTGAATCACCAGCCCATTAAACGAAGGCTTCTCCGCTATTTAGTCTCTCATCCACTCTGCCCAGTGCTGGCCAAGATCCTGGATGTTACGCCAAGCGGGGGATTGGCTCCGTGGTTTTGCTTTCTATTCCCTTTTATTTTTGGCTGCTATTATGACCGACTCAATAGCTTTGACTAAACCCATTAATGCTATGCCAACACCATCCTCAGGGGAGCTGCTGAAATAAATCACTTCTGCATGGATGTGAGCAGTTACACACCTCAGTCACACACCTCAGTTACACACCCTCAGTCACACACCTCAGTTACACACCTCAGTCACACACCTCAGTTACACACCTCAGTCCCACACCTCAGTCACACACCTCAGTCACACACCACGCGCCTCATTAACCGCACAGCTGACGCCTCTCGCACAGGGAGACACCGCGGGACCTGCGCCAGCGACGGGGTCGGCGTCACATCGTGGGGTCATCGTCACATCGTGGGTCATCATCTCTTGTGTGTATCGAGAGGCCCTCTGTTCTATACGTATATCCCTCAGTCGATGCACACGGGTCCCCACAGGGAGGGGAGGGAGGGGAAGGGGGGCATCCCTCGAGGGGGCAGGGGAAGGGGGGCATCCGTCGAGGGGGCAGGGGAAGGGTTAGGGCACGAATCCTAGAGCAGGAGAGGGGTCGAGCTGGGGTCATCACCCTGGACCCCAGACGGATTCTAACCTTGACACACTCATCACACTCATCGCTGTTGAAATGATTCATTTCCTGTCGCGTTTCCTCACTGCCCTTTAACGGCAGTACATCTCCTGGCGACTGTAATATGTGACCAGACATGGCAGCCATGTCACACTGACATTTCATTACATCCCTGAGAGTGAGTATGCCCACTGAGAACAAGTAAGCTGCCATGTTTTTGCCATCGCAAAAAAGCCTATTTTAAAACAAATGACTTAAATGACTTAAAATGATCATATGCAATAGCTGACTTCAATCTGACTGCAACAGCATGTTATTGGTCTTCATAGCAGGAGTGTAACTGAAACCTGCATCCATTGTTGGGTAGTGTAACAAAATGTAGGTGTGCTAAGAGTAGCATCCCATCTCCTCTCTTTGCTCTATAGGATGAGCTAAAGATGCTAGTTGTAAGCGTAGTTCTAAATGTGGGGTCAAACCAACGGGCCGGGTGTGAAGAGTAGTCCTACTGCGTCAGGCGTGATCAGCTCACGTAATCCGCCATCTTTTGATGCGCACAGGGACCCCCACTGCTTGCCCCAGGAACGCACCCCCACACCCACACCCCCAGACTACCTGAAGGGCTGTCCACATGCAGAACCCCACCTTGAGCCAATTTGATCCAATATGAGGTTTCACACAGAGCGGCGGGGCACGGTTATGTGAGAAAGGCACAGCTGAAAGCCTTTGGTTCACACCGTGGATACCATGTTCCCTTCACTACATCCAGAGCTTTTATTATTATCCCTTTTTATTCTTTAATTTCAGAAGAGGATTAAGAGATAGCTCGGCCCGTGGGTGGATGTTTCAGCCGTGGTATTGCGTCCTTGAGACAGAGCAACTGAATGGGCTGGTTTGCAAGAAGCTGTGTGTCATTCAGAGCTGCTGTTAGAATAGCAAGCCTTTTATTGTCCTGTGCAACGGAACAATGCAGGACTCTGACGGGGCGTTCTAGGGAGGAGGGGGGGGGGGGGGCAGGACTCTGACGGGGGCGTTCTAGGGAGGAAGGGGGGGCAGGACTCTGACGGGGGCGTTCTAGGGAGGGGGGGGGGCAGGACTCTGACGGGGGCGTTCTAGGGAGGAAGGGAGGGGGCGCTCCAGGACTGACGGGGGGCGTTCTAGGGAGGAAGGGGGGGGGTTGCGCAACTAAATATGTTTTCCTCTTCTTACCAGCTTTATTGAATTCTGAGGCAAAAGTCAGAAATCCTTTGGCACAAACGCTATTCGTTTTCCTTCGCTTTCGATTACAAGGCAGACAGACTATAAGCGCGTGCTGCCACTCGATTCCCCAGCAGCTCAAACTCTTGCCTGGTTAGCAGCTCAAACTCTCCTCTGGTTAGAAGCTCAGACTCTTCTCTGGTTAGAAGCTCAAACTCTTCTCTGGTTAGCAGCTCAAACTCTTCTCTGGTTAGAAGCTCAAACTCTCCTCTGGTTAGCAGCAAACTGTGGTAATCACAGCAGAAGCACCCAATGTTGCATCAGAGTGGTGACGGAAAGCGAGACAGTGGTCAGGGTAGTCAAACAAGGATCCTGAATGGAGACTAAAAGTGAAGAAGTACCCCCACCAAACAATAAAATCACCACATAAACACTGCCGCGCCTGACATTAAACATTTTCCAAGGCTACTCATTCATCTAAACACACGGTGTACCACCAAGATTTGTTATGGAAAAAAGAAACAATGTCCTGCTGGGTTTTTCCCCGTAGCCCTGAGTGGAGACCCTGAGTGGAGACCCTGCCTCGCCTGTCTCTCCCCATAGTGGAGTGGAGGCCCTGAGCTTCAGCACTGATAAGTCAGCACTCAGAGCATGCATGGCTGATGTGTGTGTGTGTGTGTGTGTGTGTGTGTGTGTGTGTGTGTGTGTGTGTGTGTGTGTGTGTGTGTGTGTGTGTGTGTGTGAGTGTGTGTTTATGTGAGTGAGCGTCCTGAACGTTACCTGATGTGAGACCATTCATAGCTGGTGTGTGTGTGTTTGTGTGTGTGTGTGTGGGCGCACGTGTGTGTTTGTGTGTGCATGTGTGTGCCTGTGTGTGTGTGTGTGCATGTGTGTGTGTGTGTGTGTGTGTGTGTGTGTGTGTGTGTGTGTGTGAACATTACCTGATCATGCATGCATGACTGGTGTGTGTGTGTGTGCGTGTGCATGTGTGTGTGCGTGTGTGTGTGTGTATGTGTTTGTGTGTGCATGTGCGTGTGTGTGTGTGTGTGTGTGAACATTACCTGATGTGACATTCTCAGACACCCGGCTCTTACAGCGCTCCTCCTCCTGTGTAATTTCAGTTATAATGTGGCACACGTGCACTCCTGGGCCTGGAGAGAGAGAGAGAGAGAGAGAGAGAGAGGGGGGG
>CM050203.1:1672500-1682500 GCA_027475355.1 Coilia nasus
TGTGTGTTACCTGGGTGCCTCTATGTCCGCTTTTCCCCTCCTTTATTTACATACTCTACTCTACAGCAGCATGTACACAGGATGTGTGTGTGTGTGTGTGTGTGTGTATGTGTGTGTGTGTGTGTGTGTGTGTGTGTGTGTGTGTGTGTGTGTGTGTGTGTGTGTGTGTGTGTGTGTGTGTGTGTGTGTGTGTTACCTGGGTGCCTCTATGTCCGTGTTCCTCCTTTATTTACATACTGTACTTTACAGCAGCAGGATGTGTGTGTGTGTTTGTGTTTGTGTAGGTATGTGTGTGTGTGTGTGTGCGTGTGTGTGTTTGTGTGCATGTGGGTGTTTGTGTGTGTGTGTGTGCATACCTTACTTTCCAGCATTTTATAGAGGCTGCACAGCTGTGTGTGTGTGTGTGTGTTTGCGTGTGTGTGTGTGGGTATGTGTGGGTATGTGTGTGTGTGTGCGTGTGTGTGTGTGTGTGTTGTGTGTGTGTGTGTTTGCGTGTGTGTGTGTAGGTATGTGTGTGTGTGTGTTTGCGTGTGTGTGTGTAGGTATGTGTGTGTGTGTGTGTGTGTAGGTATGTGTGTGTGTGTGTGGGTATGTGTGGGTATGTGTGTGTGTGTGTGTGTGTGTAGGTATGTGTGTGTGTGTGTGGTATGTGTGTGTGTGTGTGTATGTGTAGGTATGTGTGTGTGTGTGTGGGTATGTGTGTGGGTATGTGTGTGTGTGTGTGTAGGTATGTGTGGGTATGTGTGGGTATGTGTGTGTGTGTGTGTGTGTGTGTATGTGTAGGTATGTGTGTGTGTGTGTAGGTATGTGTGGGTATGTGTGGGTATGTGTGGGTATGTGTGTGTGTGTGTTTGCGTGTGTGTGTGTAGGTATGTGTGTGTGTGTGTGTGTGTGTGTGTGTGTGTGTGTTTGTGTGTGTGTGTGTGTGTGTGTGTGTGTGTGTAGGTATGTTTGGGTGTGTGTGTGTGTTTGCGTGTGTGTGTAGGTATGTGTGTGTGTGTGTGTATGTGTGTGTGTGTAGGTATGTGTGTGTGTGTGGGTATGTGTGTGTGTGTGTGTGGTGTGTGTGTGTGTGTGGGTGTGTGTGTGTGTGTGTGTGTGTGTGTGTGTGTGTGTGTGTGTCTGTGTATTTTTCTGTGGCAGTGCAAAAACTCTCGTCTCGGTACATTACGCTGCTCCTCTCATCTCACCTTACCTGTGTGTGTGTGTGTGTGTGTGTGTGTGTGTGTGTGTGTGTGTGTGTGTGTGTGTGTTCATCAGTGAAGAGGTAGAGGAGGCGGTGAGACAAGTAGAAGGTAGAGGAGGGGTGGAAAGAGAAAAGAGAGAAGAGGAGGAGGGAGGGGGAGGAGGAAGATGAGGAGGACAGAAAGACAGCGTAGGAGGACAAGGAAAGGAAAGGAAAGGAAAGGAAAGGAAAGGAAAGGAGGCGTAGGAGGACAAGGAAAGGAAAGGAAAGGAAAGGAAAGGAGGCGTAGGAGGACAAGGAAAGGAAAGGAAAGGAAAGGAAAGGAGGCGTTGGAGGATCTTTTGATATTTTATTACTCTTTCATATCCTCCATTTCTTGTACTTCAGTGGTGCCATTTAAAATGCCATTGTAGCAGGCATACTGGCAATAAAGAGTGCTGTTCTCCTGTTTTAGAGGAGGAGGAGTGAGTCTATCCTCTATCTGGCTGCATTGTAGCAGGCATACTGGCAATAAAGAGTGCTGTTCTCCTGTTTTAGAGGAGGAGGAGTGAGTCTATCCTCTATCTGGCTGCAGACACAGCTATCCTCTATCTGGCTTTGGATACAACTAAACTGCTTCTAGTGGGAAAAAAGATGGATGAGGAAGAAAGCAGCAGGAAACAGCAGGCCATCCTGGCCTGGCGAGAGCAAGAGACAGTGGGTTATCCTGGCCTGGCGAGAGCAAGAGACAGTGGGCCATCCTGGCCTGGCGAGAGGGCTGCCAGAGCTGTGAGCGTAGCGTGGCTGGAGGTAAGACATCTGACAGGATCAGTCCAGGACCACGCCGGCTAGCCGAGACGCCCGCAGCATCGTGACGGACGCAGCACAGTGAGCCACTTGGCATGCCATGCAGGGCCTGCACGAGCACTTCCTGCGGTGCTCAGCGCTAATGCGGTTTGCATGTTGGTGGTATGATGTTTATCGCGGCTACAGGACATTGTGCAAGAGCGTAACTCCCTGCTGGGGCGTACAAATGGCGCTGTGATGAATGCGGCGGGGACGGAGGAATGACTTCTCGTCTCCTGTGTCATGCCTGGATGACAAATGAGGACACACAGTTGTGGTCACGCAGCTATTAGGTGAAGATCTCTATCGCTCAAAGATGTTTAGTCAACTCACACACACACACACACACACACAGAAGGATCTCCTCTTGGGATTGACTGCTCTGTCTGTAACACAGAGTGAAGGGGGTGGGGGGCAAGTGATGCAGCATGGCCTGGAATACATCAGGATCTGAGCTCACTCACACTGGTCAGGTTGGAGAATACATCAGGATCTGAGCTCACTCACACTGGTCAGGTTGGAGAATACATCAGGATCTCATCCCACTCACACTGGTCAGGTTGGAGAATACATCAGGATCGCACCTCACTCACACTGGTCAGGTTGGAGAATACATCAGGATCTCATCCCACTCACACTGGTCAGGTTGGAGAATACATCAGGATCTGAGCTCACTCACACTGGTCAGGTTGGAGAATACATCAGGATCTGAGCTCACTCACACTGGTCAGGTTGGAGAATACATCAGGATCTGAGCTCACTCACACTGGTCAGGTTGGAGAATACATCAGGATCTCATCCCACTCACACTGGTCAGGTTGGAGAATACATCAGGATCACACCTCACTCACACTGGTCAGGTTGGAGAATACATCAGGATCTCATCCCACTCACACTGGTCAGGTTGGAGAATACATCAGGATTGGGGCCAGAGCTGGTAGCCTCGGGGAACAGACACTTTCGCTTTGTGCAAAGAGCCAGTTCCCCCAGGCTAATCCCCACAGGCACACATTTGCTTCCTGGTAGACAGGTACAGCACTTCCTGTGAATTTAAAACTATCAGGCCTGCCTTCAACCAGTCGCAAATTCCTGAACATAGCATACATACTCAAACATAACGCTAAAGTTCACTGCCATCGCCATTAGCCCTCTGCCTGCAGCAAGCCCTCTGTTCGCTGACTGGCAACCCAGAAAGTGGGTCAAGCCAAGCCAGAGCTAGACCGCTAGGCCAAGCCAGAGCTAGACCTTTTAGGCCAAGCCAGAGCTAGACCTCTAGGCTTAGAGCTGCCTGATGGAGCACAATAGCAAAACACAAGATTGAATGGGGGAGCTACGGTGGTTGCCTGGCTACAGACCTGTGCCAGAGCGCAGCCATCGTTGGGCCGGCTGTGGGCCAGAGAGTGCTCTTATTTTAGACTGTGAACACAGGCAGCAGCAGTGCCAAGGTTAATTTAGGACAGCAGGCACACCTAGGCTTTCTCCTGCCTGCCGAGGCATTAGAGTGGACAGGGACAATCTTATTTGAGCAACCCTAGAATTTCAATTTCAACGTGAGGGGGTTACCCACAGTGTGATTTCACAGGGTTGCTTAAGTTCACGCAAGATGGGGTCGTTTGCCGCTGACGTTAGGACGAGTGTAGAGTGCACGCATTTGCATTCATGCACGCATCTGCATTCCACGCATCTGCATTCCACGCATCTGCATTCATGTCCACACACGTGCATTCATGTGGCCGAATCTACACCCATGAGCATGAACACATACTGTATAAAGTCAAGTGTGCACACATGCACACACACACACACACGCACACCCACACACAAAGACTGAGATAGGCTTAAAGTAAACAGTCACATCATGGCGTTTTGTTTCACTTATCCTTTAGAGTAATGCAGATTCACAGTGTAATTATACAAATCATTTCCTCAAACTCTGAAACTCTAATCTAGAAACTACACCAGCACAAAAACACTAGGTAACCCCTCAGCAACGCCCACGTGTGCTTTCGCCCGGAATGAGTAATAGGATTTATTCGACATCGTCTTATTTAGATGTTACTGAGAGGTGGATGAGGCTTAAAAAGCACAGACCTGATGAAGAGAGACATAGCTAGAGGCTATTAAACACGGTTAGCTTCACTAGAGGCTATTAAACACTCTTTAGAGCTACAGTCTGGCTTAGATCACAGTAGAGTAACTTTATTGATCCCGAAGGAAATTAAGGAGCAAGCGTACATTTAAAAAAATTGTCATCTGATGATCTTTGATGTGGTTTTGAACAAACGAAATCCTTAACTGTAAATTTTGACACAACATAGTGGAGCCATGCAACTAAAACTACAAACATCATAACTCCATCAGCGCAGCTGCAATTTTGTCAGACAGCCAATTCATATCCATGTAAACATAACCAAAATTCTACCCGCACAGCACTCTGGGAAACCTGGCCACCGCAAACAGTGTGTGGATGCCATTAAAGATCTGAACATCAGGTTTGCTTCAACCGAGGAACTCTGGGAGTCTTAAACCTCTGCTTTCAGCAAGGGAGGTCTCTGGGAGTCTGAAACCTTTGCTTTCAGCAAGGGAGGTCTCTGGGACTCTTACACCTCTGTTTAATTCTCAGTGTTTAGTTCTGGGGCCATCACTCACACTCTTAATCCCTGTCCTCTTAAGGATTTGCAGCCATTCAAAAACCTAATTTATGGTCCGTAACTGTTCACCAAACACACACCGCTGCAGCAGATGAGTGGTATCGCACAGCAAATGAGCCATCGACCCACACGCAGGCTGATCACTCTGTAACTCAGCGGGCGCATTCCTTTATATTCCAAACCTGCCGTGTGTGTAGGATCCCACTCCCTCCCCAGTGCTATTGTGTAAGCCACTTAAATCCAAACAACAACAAAACCCAAAAAACAAACCCAAAAGCAGAGGAGGGGACGCCTGAACACCCTTGTGACTAGGGTTGCCAAATATGTCTGACAAAAACCTGGGACATTTCAGCAACCCAATCAACCTTTTGCCTTATAAGCAGCGACCGCAGTGTCAGTGTCCCGGGAGAATATTTATCTTCCCCAGAACAGACCATTAAAAACCAGGACAGTCAGATAAAACCGGGACAAGTGGCAGCACTACTTGTGACCCAAGCTGAGGTGGAGGAGGGGGTCAAAGCTCACTCAGACTGGCTGCACCTCTGGGGGTGGTGGTGGAGGGCGGCAGAGGTCACTCAGACTGGCTGCACCTCTGGGGGGTGGTGGGGGAGGGGGGCAGAGCTCACTCAAGCCGTTTTCACACTGCAGGACACGGGGTGGCGACACGTTACGACACGCTAATTCACTCTGGGGGGGCAGTGGGAATGCACGGCGTGTTTTTGAACCCTCTTCTGAAAAGGTGGGTTGAGAAGGCGTAGCCCAGCGGCACTGTAACATTACACCACGCATAATGCTGGGCGTGTACAATGACCTGAATGACCAGTGCATCGTAGTAAATACACCTGTCTGCAAAGTTTTCATTCAGTTTTTTAAAACAACCATGGCGAGACACACAGTTGTTGCTGGCTCTTTGCACAACCATTCAAGGGCAAATGACATGGTACTTTACTGTTTTTTTTTACTCAAAATCATGTACTTTCAAACAACACCGAAATCGGGGATATTATTCCTTGTGCATTTAGGCTACATGATAAAGCTGTTGGCCAACAGACATGTACAGCATCTAAATTAAAAACAAATTACGTTGGTTGGTACGTTGGTATCAGGTTGGGTGAGTTATATGATTTAGGCCAAATAAACAGCATATTTCGGAAGACAGTTTGCAGTTTGCCTCTGAACTTCTTGTTGGTGTTTTTGTAGCTCTGCTCAGCTGTTTTAAAAGTCCCGACGGTGGGTAGTGGCAGTTGTGAAACGTCACCATACCACACCCTGTGCCCCGTCTCGCCTCGGCTCGTGTTCACGCTCGCCCCATGTCGCAAAAAAGTGTAGGGTCCGAGGTGGGTCGAATTGGTGTGTTGTTTGGACACGCCACCCCATGTCGGCAGTGGAAACGCAACAGACGACCCACTAATTTCGGCTGAAATTACCGGTAATTCTGCCAGTGTGAAAACGGCTTCAGACTGGCTGCACCTCTGGGGGGTGGTGGGGGAGGGGGCAGAGCTCACTCAGACTGGCTGCACCTCTGAGGGGTGGGGGAGGGGGGCAGAGCTCACTCAGACTGGCTGCACCTCTGGGGGGTGGTGGGGGAGGGGGCAGAGGTCACTCAGACTGGCTGCACCTCTGGGGGGTGGTGGGGGAGGGGGCAGAGGTCACTCAGACTGGCTGCACCTCTGAGGGGTGGGGGAGGGGGCAGAGGTCACTCAGACTGGCTGCACCTCTGGGGGGTGGTGGTGGAGGGGGCAGAGGTCACTCAGACTGGCTGCACCTCTGGGGGGTGGAGGGGGCAGGCAGAGCTCACTCAGACTGGCTGCACCTCTGGGGGGTGGTGGGGGAGGGGGCAGAGCTCACTCAGACTGGCTGCACCTCTGGGGGTGGTGGGGGAGGGGGCAGAGCTCACTCAGACTGGCTGCACCTCTGGAGGGTGGTGGGGGAGGGGGCAGAGCTCACTCAGACTGGCTGCACCTCTGGAGGGTGGTGGGGGAGGGGGGCAGAGGTCACTCAGACTGGCTGCACCTCTGAGGGGTGGGGGAGGGGGCAGAGGTCACTCAGACTGGCTGCACCTCTGGGGGGTGGTGGTGGAGGGGGCAGAGGTCACTCAGACTGGCTGCACCTCTGGGGGGTGGAGGGGGGCAGGCAGAGCTCACTCAGACTGGCTGCACCTCTGGGGGTGGTGGGGGAGGGGGCAGAGCTCACTCAGACTGGCTGCACCTCTGGGGGGTGGTGGGGGAGGGGGGCAGAGCTCACTCAGACTGGCTGCACCTCTGGAGGGTGGTGGGGGAGGGGGGCAGAGCTCACTCAGACTGGCTGCACCTCTGGAGGGTGGTGGGGGAGGGGGCAGAGCTCACTCAGACTGGCTGCACCTCTGGGGGGTAGTGGAGGCAGATGAAGCAGTGCTTACCGTGTATTCCAGCTGACTCTCACGGGCGGATCTGTAAAGCCCTCTGTGATACTCAAGCAGAGAGGATTCAGCCTCCGATGAACCAAAACACCCCCGCGCCATGATTGACAGCAGTTACAACATCAATAAGTAAATGAATGAATAAATAAGTCTCAGTCAGATTCACCTGATACGCACACCAGTGCTGGCACGTGCCTATCTGGAGGGCAGGTGGCTTTGTGTGATTTCTCCTGCGATTCCACTGACGTGCTGCAGCTCAGTGCAAAAGCCTTCAGTGGCCTCCCGCTCTCATTTTAGCAGAGATGTTCCTTTCCTCTTTTCCCCGCCAGCCAATCACCAGCCCAGCTCCTCAGCCAATCACCAGCCCAGCTCCTCAGCCAATCACCAGCCCAGCTTCTCAGCCAATCACAGAGCCCAGCTCCTCAGCCAATCAGCCAGCCCAGCTCCTCAGCCAATCACAAAGCTCAGCTCCTCAGACAGCCAATCACCCAGCCCTGCTGCTCAGACAGCCAATCACAGAGCCCAGCTCCTCAGCCAATCACAGAGCCCAGCTCCTCAGCCAATCACCTAGCCCAGCTCCTCAGCCAATCACAGAGCCCAATCACAGATCTTAAAAGGCTGTAAGGAGTCGCGAGAAAGCCCCTGTCTCACGCCTGTGGCGTGGTGTTAACTACAAAGCTCTCTCAGGCCACTGAGGGCCACTTAGGGCCACCTCATCACACCTACTGACGGCACACACGCATGAATAGCCACTCCCCTGTGGAGATGCCACGCAAAGGTAGGTCTGTCGAAAACTAAAACAGCCCCAGGCTTTGTTTTTAATTAATACCCGAACCACAATTAGGGCTACGGCCTTCTCTCAACCTCAGGATTGAGCAGACAGACCAGAGATGCAGAGCTATAGAGGTCGAGCGATTCCACATATTTGTTAACTTGCTGATTTATTTTGTTTGAATTAGCATCAAACTTTTTTTCATCTCCGCTTTTACAAACTGGGTTTTGTCTAGGGGGAGGGAAAGGGGTGTCTGATCTGGTGTAGCATCCCTTGCATACCGATGGTCTAGGGGAGGGAAAGGGGTGTCTGATCTGGTGTAGCATCCCTTGCATACCGATGGTCTAGGGGGAGGGAAAGGGGTGTCTGATCTGGTGTAGCATCCCTTGCTTACCGATGGTCTGTTCCCTGCTTTTGGTCTCTCATCTACTGTAGTTGCTCTACATAAGGCTATGAATAGAATAGAATAGAATAGAATAGAACAGAATAGAATAGAACAGAATAGAATAGAATAGAATAGAATAGAATAGAATAGAATAGAATAGAACAGAATAGAATAGAATAGAATAGAATAGAATAGAATAGAATAGAATAGAATAGAATAGAATAGAATTTAATGTCTTTTATTGTCACTATACACATGTACAAGGTACACTATACACATGTACAATGAGATTGAACACCCCCCCCCCCCCCCCCCCCCCCACACACACACACACACACAATCCGCCTCATGACATCTCCCTAAACCCCCACACACAGACAGGACATACAGCCCTCAACCACCCCCACACACACAGGACACACACCCCTTCCCATCCACCCCAACACACACAGGACACACACCCTTCCCATCCACCCCCACACACACAGGACACACACCCTTCCCATCCACCCCCACACACACAGGACACACAGCCTTCCCATCCACCCCCACACACACAGGACACACACCCTTCCCATCCACCCCCACACACACAGGACACACAGCCTTCCCATCCACCCCCACACACACAGGACACACACCCTTCCCATCCACCCCCACACAACACATAGCATACAGCTCGCTCCTCGTGTCGTGCCCCCCCCCCCCCAACACACACACACGACAAGTGCATTCTACGCACTTTACTCCCCACTCCCCATGCACAGTCTAGACTCACAATCATGTCTATGCACTACAGCCCTACAAATGCATCAGTAACCTGCAGTGCAACCAACAGTGACAAACGTGATGTGATGTGATGTACTGCCACAGCAGTATAAACATGTAAACAAAGCCTCTGTGACAATCAGTAATTAATCAGCAGACAAGTTAATGTGCTGTGAAGAGGGTGAAATTGCTGATAAAAAGAAATGTCAGCGAGAAGCTTGAGTGCTCTCACAAAGGCTCCAAAATGAGATTTGTGATGAGAGAAACATCGTTTAACAAGCACTGCATGCAGGGAACGCAGTCTGTCTCTGAGTGGAGTCTGAGGACGGGGCGCAAGGTTAACTTTACCCCAGATGACAGTGCAGGGCTGCAGGGGGATTCACCTGGGTTCGGTGGAGGTCTGGTATAGAGCGCGGGGTGCGGTGCGGTGGATCGTGATGGAGCTGTATCTCTCTGTGACGTGATGAGTACTGAAATGGTCTTCTCAGGCATTGCCGGACCCCGGTGCTGCAGCTGGAGGACAGCTGTTAGAGAACCACCAGGCACCAAACAGCTATCACCAGACACCAAACATGAAGGTCAAGCTATCAGCATGCATGCATATCAGCAGACACCAAACAGCAAGGTCAAACTATCACCAGACACCAAGCATGAAGGTCAAGGTATCACCAGACACCGAGCATGAAGGTCAAGCTATCACCACACACCGAGCATGAAGGTCAAGCTATCACCAGACACCGAGCATGAAGGTCAAGCTATCACCAGACACCAAGCATGAAGGTCAAGCTATCACCAGACACCAAACAGCAAGGTCAAGCTATCAGCATGCATGCATATCAGCAGACACCAAACAGCAAGGTCAAACTATCACCAGACACCAAGCATGAAGGTCAAACTATCACCAGACACCAAGCATGAAGGTCAAACTATCAGCAGACACCAAGCATGAAGGTCAAGCTATCAGCATGCATGCATATCAGCAGACACCAAGCATGAAGCATGAGTTTATCAGCAG